>JAGKTI010032630.1:0-11861 GCA_018397915.1 Birgus latro
GGAAAGCATGCTTGATATAATTTCCATCAGTAAATGGTTTTCAACGCCAGGCGATAAACAGAACTACTTTGTAGCTGGCCTCGGTTGCATGATTTTTAAAAATATCACTCATGTTCTTGAAAATACTGTTTTGTATATCACAGCAAGCTAAAGCTCTGTTAACTGCTTCAGTCTTGACGACACTCATTGAATGTCTTCTCGTGTTTTAAAATTTTTCTTACACTCGACGTTCGGCACACGGTAGTCTCGTAACAGCACACACAGCTCTATCATTGTGCAAAATAAGTTAATTGTTTTTTGTCCATAATGACAAATGACTAGACATCTGATCTGATCTTCTTGGCAAATGCCATTTCAGCGACCGTAACTTCAGCTACGTCACTTGTGGCGGCTAAGCATGCGCTGATAAGCTGGGTGTTGTGCGTGCTGCCACCTAGTTGGTGACGAGGAACGGGCATGGGACACGTACTTTTTTTTTTTTTTAAGTATTATCTCTCTAAATTATATATATATTTTTTCCTACCAAATCATGTGACTTATAACGGTCAGTTACAACACTTTCTACGTCAGGCGTGTCTGTTTAAAGTTGCTGACCACTGGGGTAGACAATGATAACGTTGTCCGAGTCGTGCCTGCAGCTGGCAAAAATTAGATTGCGTCACACTTCAGGGTGATGCTGTTGGAATGACATAGGTCTTGCGAACAGCAACTGAACTGAACTAACACATGTTCCACCTTATGCATCTGCATTACTAATAATTCCTATCCTATGAAACATTTTCTCTCATACTGTTAAGAAGCAGGATTGCTAGGTGGTACTGGAAGGTTTCCAATAATTCTTACATTATCAGTTACGAGTCAGGGTTGCCAGACAGCCTGCTGTTGTGAGGGAAGGTAATATATAAAATTATGCATTAATTTTTATTCTCTCTTTCTGTATTAAGTTTTATTAGAGTGCTAAGTAGAATATTTGGATGTCTCCGACATAGAAAACTGTTGTTGGTAGGTGTACGTACTAGAACATTCGAGTATCGGGCAAGGTTATAAAAGGATGGGGGAGAAATTAGAGGAATTCAGTTTAGTTTTACTTGTGGTCTCGGGAAGTTAGTGTAGCTTCAGTACTTGTGAAGTGTAGTTGGCAAGCATACAGTGTAAATAACTTGGAAAATAATAGGAGTGGGATCAAAAAGTGCTGCAGTGACTCAAATCTTCGACATGGAGCCGGAAGATGTAAGGTCAAGAAACCACGCTAAGCAGGAGGAGGCGTCTCTGGCTACAATCTTGAAGTTGCTACAAGGACAAAGTGAACAACTACAGGCAGAAATTGAAAGGCAGAAAAAAACTCAGAGAACAACTAAAGGCACAAAGTGAGGGACAGAGAGAGTGCTCAGGAATGATCTCAGTGAACAATTACAAGCACAAAGTGAAGGATAGAAAAAGCTCAAGAAAGAACTCAGTGAACAACTACATGCATAAAGTGATGAACAGAAAGAACGATGTGAACGACTTCAAGAGGCATTACAAGAGCAACAGAAGGAGCTGCAGCTGAGGATGCAGGGACAGCTAGATGCTTTCATGAGGGAAATGAAGAAAGAACAGCAATAGTTAAAGGAGGAAGAATACGCTGAGCTACAGCAGCAGAGGCGTGAGGTGAGCAATATCGTGATGGAGTGCAGACACCATGTTGACGACCAGTTGAGGATAATTAGTGAGGAAACTGTGATGGACTGCAGACAGCATGTAGGAGACGAGTTAAAGATAATTAGTGTGATAATTGAGGCTGTAGAGAAATCTTGCACTGCTAACCCTCATGTTAGTGTACATGGAGCATGTGAAAAAAAAATGGACAGTGTATGGTTCATCTTAACGAATCCCAGGCATCTAAAGGTAGATTTACAGGGTTGAGTAATCAGAATGTAGAAGTTTTGAGTCCTAGACTTAATTATGATGCCCCAGTTTTTAGGCTATAAACCAGGGAAGTGCATGGCTATAATAGGTAAAGTATCTTGGGAAGCTTATTGTGTGCAGTTTGAGTTACTTGCTGATAAGAATGGTTGGGATGATAGGCAGAGGGCAGCGCAGCTTGCTACTAGCCTCAAGGATGCCGCAGTGGAGATTCTTGACCAGATGTCAGTGGAGAGGAACAGTTATCAGTTCCTAGCAGAAGTGCTGGAGTGCAGGTATGGGACTCTGTACCAGAGTGAGGTGTACAGAGCAAGATTCCGGACCCGTGTATGGGCTTGAAGCGAATCCCTCCAGCAGCTTGCTCATGACCTGGAGAGTACGGCACACAAGGCATACTCCGGAGCAGCACCTAATCTGTTGGCTGTTCCTCTGAGGGACCAGTTCACTGATGCTCTTGATAGTGCAGAGTTGAAAGTGCAAGTTAAGCATTCATAACCAAGAAATATGCAAGAAGCACTAGCCAGGGCTCTGGAATTTGAATCCTACGTCAGATCCAGTGCATACAGTTTGCAAACAGGGTGTAGTGAAGGATTCAAGGCAAGAATGGGGCAGGTAGGTGAGGTGGAGACATTTGAAGGAAGTTGCTGGTATTGTGAGAAGCCAGGACATAAGAAAGAGGACTGCTACAAGTGGAAGAGGTAACAGAAGATCAGCAGAGGTTGCTGGTTTTGCGAGAAGCTGGGACACAAGAAGGAGGATTGCTATAAGTGGAAGAAAGAACAAGAACAAGAACAGAACAGTGCAAGGAAATCTACCATTGCAACAAAAGGGTGTTGGACATGTGGTAAGGTGGGACACTTCAGTTCTGAGAAGGACAAGAAGAAGGCTGCAGAAGACAAGAAAGAAGCGGAAAACTAGTTAAGGCTGGTGTTAGGGACAACAAGCAGCCGGCTTTTCCAAAGTAGCCTCGCCACCGAGAAAATGCAAGAGAACTTCGATTTTGACAGTGTGAGAGTAGACGGAAGAATCGATAGCAAGAGGTGTTCCCTGGTGATTAATTCAGCCTCACAGCAGACTTGTGTGAGGCCTGAAGTGTTACATCAACATTATCTGCCTGAGTCATCAGAACAATTGTGTGGTGTAACTGGGCACCGTGAAGAACTGAGGGGACCCTTCAATGTCCAGACTGAAGTTGCAGGCTACACTTCCAGTCTGTGTGGCCGACGTGGAGGATGCTTGCCTTCTTGGTTTGGGCTATCTGATGTCCATGGGATGTGAGCTGGACTTATGCTCCATGAAACTCAAGGTCCGAGGAAAGTCGGTTCCCATATCGGTAGTGAGATATATCAATTCTGGTGGTGAGGTGAGGGTGCTGCACACTACAGTGATATCCCCAAGATCAGAACTAGTGCTCCAGTGTAAGGTTAGTGGCTCTTTGACAGCTGTCTAGGAGTCATAGAGCCTGATGGATGGTGCAAGATGAAGGCTGGCGTGATGGTGGAAAGAAATTTGGTGGAAACAAAAGCAGATGAAGTGCCGGTTGTGGCGGCCAAATTCTCCTGTGAGACACAGATGATCAACGAGGGAGAAATTGTGGGACACTGCCAGGCAATGGACCCTGAGTGGCATCAATGGAAGACCTGTAAAAGGAGTGTAGGCAAAGAAGATGGGAATCTGCCAGACCACTTACAAGACCTGTTTTCCAGGAGCTGCCAGTGCCTAGATGACTCACAGGTGCTGCAGTTAATGCAGCTGCTAGTGATATTTTTTGATGTCTTTTCCACCGGAGATCTAGACCTGGGATGCACATATCTGGTGGAGCATTGTACAAGTATTGACACCAGGGATCACCACCCAATTAAACAGCCTGCTTGGTGGATGGTGTCAGCTCAACGACAAGAAATGGAGAGGGTGATGGAGACTCCAAAGTCAAGGAGTGATAGAATGTCCAGCACTCCTTGGGCATCAGCAGTCGTTCTCGTAAGGAAGAAGGATGGCTCAGTGAGGTGCTGTGTGGATTATCGAGCTCTAAATGAAGTGACAATGAAGGATGTGTACCTCTTACCAAGAACTGATGACAAGCTTCATGCTCTGTCAGGTGCCTAGTGGAGGACATGAAAGCAGGATATCACCAGGTCAAGGTCACTGAAAAGGACAAGAAAATAACAGCCTTTTCATACGGACGGGGTTTTTGGCAGTTTAAAGTGATGCCATTTGGCCTATGGAATGCCCCAGATACTTTTGAGCGCCTCATGGATGGAGTACTTGAAGGCCTGCGCTGCCAGACAACTCTCATCTATCTTGATAATTTAATTGTGTTTGGATGGACTTTCGACCAGGAATTGGAGAGACTCTCAGTGGCGTTCAACGGGATCTGAGCAGTGTACCTTCAGCTGAACCCCAAGAAGTGCTACTTATTCCAGAAGGAAGTGAAGTACCTCGGACACACTGTAAGTTAGGATGGCGTAAGCACTGATCCGGAGAAGGTGGCAACTGTGATAAAACTGGCTGGTTTCAACTTGTGTGAAGGAGCTATGGAGTTTCCTGGGTTTGTGTACCTACCACAGGCATTTTGTCAAGGACTTTGCAACGATAGCTGCACCTCTGCACAAGTTTTTAGGAAAGTAGCAGAAGTTAACCCACCGAGTCCCACCGACGTACGATGCACGTCACTACTTTTTTCCGAGGACAGACCCACTGACGTGCATCGTACGTCAGTCAGTTGCAAGGCCCGTCGTTTGCACATTTTTCAATATTTGCGGGTGATTTTTGGTAGGCATATGTGGGAGACCTTCTTCTACCTGCTGTCAAGGGGGGATACTGCCTGGCCCCACCTGACCTCCCTCCCCCCCACACTCGGCAATTCACCTGTGAGTGAACAAAATAACTTAAACAGTTTTGATCCAGTTTGGGCCAGATGTATTGGATAGATTGAAAATATTTGCTGGGGTTTAGCTACAAGTATTATTTTTTATTCATCATCACCATCATCTGGACCTTGTTTCCAACCCTAGGGCAGGGTGAGGAGTAGCAACGTCCAGACAGCCCAAATTTGCCCAGTCCAGTGGGCCATGCTTCCATTCTCAAGCCCCCGGAATCCTGGTTCTATCGGATACGCCAGAAACCTTCACCACGTTCTGTAGCTTCACATAAATGTAGTTAGTAAAACGTCAAGGTCACAGGGCTCAGGTCAAAGTTTAAGCAAGCAAGGTTAACTGAAACAGTTTTGATACCATTTAAGCCAGACCTAAAGAGATTCGACTTTGAAAACTGTGTCAAAGGTCAAGGTCACAGAAAAAGGTCAGATAAATTTTAATACAGTTTGGACTAGGCTAAACGTTGTAGAAGGTCAAGGCCAGAGGGCAAAGCCAAATATTCGGCCCTTGGACCAACTTTGGGGCATGGGTGTTGCACTGATTGTGTGTGTGTGTGTGTTGTATACAGTTTTATTATTAAGATACAGTAGACTTCTCAAGCTGAGGGGATTAGACATAGCCTTCATTTACCTGCTCGGTGCAAAAGATCTCTCCTAAGCTAAGTAAAATCTCCTGGAGGCAGAAAGTTTTAGCCAGTAATTACGAGCGAGCGAGCGATGCAATGTTTGCGCAACGTCCAGCTGAGACATGAGCGGCCGAACACGACACGGTCCGGCCCGACTTGATGCTGCCCGACTGCAATGGTTTTCAGAGGCTAATAACTTTTCTGCTATGTAAGATAGAGAAGAGATTCTTTCAGCAGGTAGTAGATACATTCAATTATTTTTGTTTTTATCTATATATTTACTCATGAGACGAAAGAAGCCCCTTGGAGTCCCAGCTTTCCAAGGGAATGTACCGAGGGCTTCAATTGACATGCTCCATTATGAAATCGAATAAAAGATATCCGGTGGTAACACTAGATTTTCTTTCATGAATTCTAACGATTTAATATAGGATATTACGCTCATAATATTACATGAACTTTTTATTTTCTATGTTTAGGGGGTGAAATCAGCAAGGGTAATCGCCCGTTTTCTGGGTTTTATCATTCGATCAATAGCCAAGTGTTTACCGACGCAGTTCGTTGACATGGCAGGTCGGAAACAGAGAAATGAACATTGCGCATGTGATAAATGCTACGGCGTCTCGCTATATGCACATCCAGAAAGAAAACATAAGAGAGAGAAAACGTGAGAAAGTAAATATTTTAGCTCAATTATTCTCCTGTTCTTGTTCAGCTGCCTCACCAGAAATGTTGGAAGTTGGAAGTTTACACCTCATTAGTTAGCCCCTCCACCCCTCCGCGTTCTGAACCTGTCAGGGTGACCCGATGGCACTTTGACAGAGCAAACTGAGATGGATTTAGAAATTATCTTGCTGGCATTTCATGGCAGTCTCTCTTCTCTAGTGATGCCAGTTCTACCCAATCCCACATTAGCGACTTAATACTAGCTAGTATGGCTTTATTCATACCAAGTCAGTAGTTCACTAAAAGATCGAACTCTCCAAAATGGTTTGATAGCAACTGTGCCAGGGGAACAGCCTAAAAGTCATTAACATCTGAATCACTCTGTCAATTTAAAATTGCTAGAAACCATGCAAAAGCTGTAATAAATCTCACTAAATCAAACTTCCTTCATAATCAAGCATCAAAACTAATTAACAACCTTAATGACAATAGGATATTCTTGTCAACTCTCAGTTCTTTCAATAATAACTTTAACAAGTCATCATCCTTTCCCCCACTAAAATCTTCAGATGACAACATTACAAATGACCCGCGTGGGAAAGCAGATATCTTTGCCAGTACATTTGCCAGAAATTCTACCATGGAGGAAGTCAGCCAGAACGTCCCAGTTCTAGAACTTAACTCTCCCGAAACTGTTCCACTTTAGATACAGACAAGATACGTAAAATCAATCCCAGATAATTTACCTACAATGCTCCAGGCCCATATGGAATTCCTCCAATTGTTTTGAAAAAGTGTTCCCCAGAACTTGCCCCTGTTCTAGGTAAATTATTCAGAATATGCATGCGTAATTCATCATTCCCTAATTTATGGAGAGAAGCCAATATCCACCCAATTCCAAAGAAAGGAAGTTCCTCTGACCCCTCTGATTACAGACCAATAGCTGTCACATCTTTTCTTGTTAAAATATTTGAAATCGTAATTAATAAGCACATAGTTAAACATCTTGAATCAACATAATTAGTGATAGACAATATGGTTTTCGCCACGAAAGGTCCACCATCGACATACTCAATCTCCTGACTCACAGCATCCATCAGTCAATCGACCTATATTGAGAAACTCATGCAGTAGCCTTTGATATTTCTAAAGCTTTCGACAGAGTATGGCACCGTTCCCTGCTGTCCAAACTCCCTTGCTATGGACTAACGTCTTTTGTTTCTCTGCTTTCCTCATATCTTAGTGTCAGAAAAATAAGAGTAAAAGTAGATGATGTAAGTTCCAATTTCCACTCAATTAACACCGGCGTGCCACCGGGATTAGTTCTGGCGCCAACCCTGTTCCTGGTTCATATCAATGATTTCTTATCTGTCACCCACAATCCCATCTATTCATATGCAGATGACTCAACAGTTCATAGTTCATTCACACTCAGACACCCATTTACAGACTCTCAACTCAGCACAGCCGTCCTCATAAATCAAGACTTATCTACAGTCAGTGAATGGGGACAAAACAACCTTGTCTCATTTAATGCTAGTCAAACCAAATATATACAATTTACTAATAGACAGATATTGCCAGATTCGTATATTACCTTCAGTGCTACTAATATTCCCATCTCCAAAAGTATTGAAATTCTCGGCGTCTCACTTAATAATGCCTTCAGCTGAACCTCTCATATTCAGGTAAAATTACTTATGAAAGTTTGAAGGCCTTAACACTTGTACCATTAACTCTTTCATGGTCAGTAGAACTCTTGTGCTTTATTCCAGTTAACTCCAAACACTTCTTTTCAGCTGAGAGTTTGTCACAAGGGTAAAGAGTGTTCAGGTGGGGAATTTTAATCATCATCATCATCATCATCATCCATTTATCTGTTGCCTGACGCCGCATCTTGTGAGGAATGGCCACGACAAATGGACCTCCACTCACCACACTACACCGTCCTTCACACAAAACGGCCCACCCCCTCGGCCAACCACACGAGTGTAACCCTCAGGTCGAGAACATCTTTTATGATTTATTCTTGCTGCCTCGAAGCGGTTTTACTCAGCTCAGGAGAGTTTTTGTTTTGATGGGGTTAAGAGGGTTATATTCAACCCTGTCAGGTCAAGAAATGTTTCTTAAGGTAAATTAAATCGCTTGAAAATTGTAAGAATAAAGTAAATAATGTCCACGGGGTGGAATGCTGCATCGCACCTGAAGGCCAAAAGGAAAGCACTATAATATATAAGATCTGCAGTTTTCCCTTTGGCCTTCGGGTGCGAGTCAGCGTTCCACCCCCTGGACGCCTTCACTTGATTTATCAGAATATTTGTTGCTGCTATCAACTTTTGCCGTAATTTAAAACACCGATCAGATTCTAACTGGATGCCATCATTTTTCGTGGGAGGTTTTAAAAATGGTTGAATGTTACTCGGTACCATCATGTTTTGTGGAGTGTCCATTATTGTCAAATTCTTACTTGCTCCCATCGTATTTTGTGGAAAGTTTTAATATTGACCAAATTGTTGCTTTCGACCATTTTATCTTTTTGTTTGAGAATTCTAATACTGATCAAAATGTTACTCGCTGCAATTAATATTTGTTGAAAATTTGAATATTGATAAAATACTTCCTACTACCATCTTTTTTGTGCAATATATAAAAAAAGAAAGAAATAATTTTAATGTTATTTGGTGCGTTCCTTAAGGCCCAACAATCCACTTAAGTGCCACACAACTTCATATCACCAAAATGGCACAAACACTCACAGTCCATGCTGAATACGTGCTAGGGCTGTCTAGATTGAGGACGGTCGATATTCCACAGTCCAGCAGGAATGACATCAGCTTAACCCTTTGACAACACGCAGGATTTCTCTTAGCTGAGCAAAATCGGTTGGAGTTTAGCTTGAATACAAAACCATAGTTAGACCCTAAATGTGCAAAAGGATTATTGTCCGGAACTGTTATTGAAGGTCAACATTATTATTAAAATTTTCCACATCCCTGGGGGAAGTTTTCTTGTCTTTTTCAATTTTATTATTTTTCTTATTTTCATTACTTATTTAAAAAACATGCGATATTGCAAATGCTCTTTGGCCTAGGGCCTTCAAACTTGGTCAGATTGGTCGGACAGTGTCCGCTTCTTTCGGCCAAATATGGTGGCAATCCGTCAACCGGATCTCCGGATATTATCCAGAACACACAGAGGTGAGTCAGCCACGCTATCTCAAGAACTGCTTAAACTTGGAATCTGAAATTTTACTACTAAATAGCCTTAAGGCCGGAAGGTATTGTATATGGTTCCAGTCGGTTGATTATTCTCTGAGATCGCCAGGGGTCAAAAACTGGGACTTTGGCGTCCACGGGGTGGATCGCTGAATCACACCCGAAGGGCAAAGGGAAAACTGCAGATCCTCAGTCACATTATAGTGCTTTCCTCTTGACCTTCAGGCGCGATTCACAGTTCCACCCCGTGGACGCCTTCACTTGACAGATTTTTCAACAAAAAATGATGGTATATAATAACAAGGTGGTCAGTATTAAAAATTTCCACAAAAAATTATGGTAACAAGTAACAATCTGACAATTTAATAAATTCTAGCAAAAAATCATGGTACCCAGCAACATTTAAATCATTGAAAGAAATTTTCACAAAAAAATGATGGCAGTATGGAGTATCAAATCTATTTTGTTTAATTTCCACAAAAAATGCCAGTAGCATGTAGCAGCCAAATCATTTTAAGCAATACCCTCAAAAATGATGGTTCTGTGATATAGTATTTATTTACAAGATACTTCACCTATTATTATTATTAATATTATTATTAATATTATTATTATTATTATTATTATTATTATTATTATCTGTCTGTCTTTCTCACATTATCTATCTATCTACCTGTGTTTTTATACCTGTGTATCTATTTCAAGGGATTCAGCGTTGACTAGGACGATTTATTTATTTTTTCACTTATTCTAGGTATCTCCAGACGGCTTGGTTCAGGATGGGCGACAGAACTGCAGGGTGTAGATATAACCTACATGAACCAGTTTCTCAATGAAGGTTCTCTCCAAAGCTGAATAATATCCCTTGACCACAGCAAGATTAAAACTGATGAAGCCGTCCTTGTAATGAAGGCGCTACCCCTCACCTGATTGCGACAGGTCTAGTATCCAATTTCAGCCGACACCAAGCGATTTTTTTTAGCCGAAGGTGCATCATAAGAGCCTGGGAGTGTCAGTACTGGTTCCATTAACCCTCTCATGGTGGGAAAAATTCTAGTACTCTATTTACCTAAGAGTGAGTTATGGCAGACTGAGAATCTTAATCGCTTTCACTACGATGACGTCTTTAAATTTATTCTTGTCCACTCCTGACGATTTTGCTTATCAGAGTTAGACTGTGCATTTTGAACTGAGGGGTTAGACATGGGTAGTATTTACCGCTTCACTATGAGGGGTCTCTCCAAAACTGATGAAAAACGTGTGGCCATAGTACGATTAAGGGTTAAATAAAAAACGTCTTGGTAGTGAAAGGGGTAGGATGCAATGCTCAGAAGAATTGAAGATATCCAGAGGAAGGCTGTTGGATCACTTTGTTAGGGACACAGTCGGGGAGGAAAGGGAACTTGGTAGCACAAGTGCTTGGTGAGCTGATATATCTCGAAACCAGTTCAAAGAGGGAGGTTCCATCCCCCTTCTCACACCCATTTCAGTTGACTTCAAACAATCACTCTATAAAAGTGTTGCTTCCCCAATCCAGGCAAGAGAATTTCTGCCAAACCTGTTGTGTCCAGGCTGTTTGTGTGTGGAATCATTAAGCGGAATAACAGTAGTTGTGACGCTGAACAGAGACATTAATCCCCCGGTGTGATATAACAGCCGTCTTGTGTGGGCTTATGGGAGAGAGGGCGGTGGCGAAGCTTGGCTCATGCAACTCTTTTAAACAGTGTGGAATGAAAGAACTTTCAAATCACTGACTCCCTTCCGCTGATTCTCATCAGCCACTCTCTCTCTTTGCAGCGATGCTGCATTCTCTCTTCTGTCATTACTATTTTTGCCATTGCTCTTCTGAACTCTCTGCTTACACCCTTTTCCTGTTACTGCAGGCACGCAACTTCCGTCTCCCTACATACTGTCACCTCTTTTCTGTCTAACTCTCTAGTGCAAGAGTTACTTGGTGCTTTTAGTCTATCATGATTATAACTATTATTTTTTGAAACTGTCTTCCTCCGTCTGGCATTCCCACTGCTTACGACCTTCAGTCCTGTAAACGCAGTGTGTACAGGAATCTCAAAATGAACGGATATTTTTCAACATTATTTGCAGGAGGCAGATTTGCAAGCTTTCAGACTTTGGTTCATTATTTAGACAAAGCAACTGTGAGGTATTATTATTATTATTATTATTATTATTATTATTATTATTATTATTATCATTATTAATATTAACATTATTATTATTACTACTACTACTACTACTACTACTACTATTATTATTATTATTAGTAGTAGTAGTAGTAGTGGTGGTAGGGTAGTAGTGTTGTAGGTGAAGGAGTGGTAATGGTTAAAGTGAGTGTGACGTGAAAGTGAAACCGCGTGAGTCCCCAGCCGTCACTGAGTGGTTGTTTTGCCTTGGGTGGGGGTGTGTGGCCTTAATGGCAGCCTCACACTCCCCTTACACCACACACAGCATTCAACGCATTCCACACAAGAGGCAAGAGTGTACATGTTTCAGTGTGTGTGTGTGTGTGTGTGTGTGGCGTAAGGGGAGTGTGAGGCTGCCATTAAGGCCACACAC
>JAGKTI010032631.1:0-11860 GCA_018397915.1 Birgus latro
ATAGGGCTCATTTCAATGGATGAAAACAGTGGAAAAATCCGGGGAATATTTACTTAGCGCAGAGCGGCTGAGCAGACGACACGAGAGGGTAAGGGAGGGGAGGTAGGGAGGGGAGTCTAGAATGGGGGAAAATAGCTAAATTGTGAACAATGGATGGGAGTACTGATGACATTAGCAGCTCTGATTATTGTTGGACATTGGCAGTGCGGATGGATGATACAAGTCACCACCTGAAAGCCCGGGTGAATTCAAAACAACACAGAATCACAAAAGTGATGCCCCTTGGTATGATCTGTTGCACCCGACCGTTACAATAGTGACGACCCGCGGTTTAGGGGTTAAAGCCCGACTCATATTAGCTCATGCCCTCCGATATACCACGAAATACTGAGGATTTCCATTGTGGTGACAAAGTCGAGAGACGACAACTCGTTTGGCTGTCACTGCAGAGCAGCACTCAGAGTTCCACGAGGAAACTCGACGTTAAGGAAACTGACCCCTCGTTCTTGGAATAGATATGGCCGCTGAATGAAACATGTCAGCGAAATAAGACACTGCCTCAGTAACATAGCCAAACTCATTGACAGTGAAATAAGACACTGGCTCAGTAAGACAACCAAACTCATCGACAGTGAAATATGACATCGGTTCAGTAAGAGCCACTCATGGACAGAAAGGGCAATGGAACTTAATTCCATGAAAACTGGCCAGTCAACCTTATGCAGAAGCCAGTGAGGATGACGAGGCAAGGTCCACCTTCAGTAGCAGTTAAGGGTGATGAGAAATGGCCACTGCCATAGGGTTCTGGCAACACATCCCAGTTGAAATTTAAAACAGCATCAGCTGAGCACAAGCACAAATCAATGGCAGTAAAAGCTCCAGTCTGGAAATAAGTCATCTTATTTAAGTTTAAAATGCCCAACTCCTGATCTTCCACTAAAGAAGCCAGCAAAACAGCCCGACGATTGGCCTCCCTGCCACCTTGTAGTGGATGATTACCATTCATATCTCCTAGTAACAGACGGGGAGAAGGAAAGCCACAAATAAGGTGTTCCAGATCCACCCTTTTGACAGAAGCGCTAGGAGGAAGATGAAGACTTCAGACTATATAGTTTTGACGTAAAAAGATCTGGACAGCCACAGCCTGCAGCGGAGTGGAAGTGCCCACACGAGTGATTGGAATATCTTGGCGATGGAAGACAGCAGGACCTCCATGATCACCTTGGCATGGCACAGGATCAGAATAAAAGCATGGTAGCCAGATGGACCGGAAGAAACAGAATCACCCACCATGGTCTCCTGCATACACATGCATAAAGGGGAAAATTGTGCAACAAGATGACACAGTTCCTCATAGCTGGCAGGTATACCCCGACAGTTCCACTGAATCATATGCCCCACAGTTGAGGGTGGATCAGGTTAAGGTGCCGGTTGAAAAAAAAAGAAAATTTGGGTCAAGTTAGAGTACAAATAGTATCGTTTCTGTTTACTCACTATCGAAGGTTAGATATACTGCTCCCAATGTCAGGATATATCTACTCTGGTCATTTCTCGTGCATTTTTTTTTTTTTTTTTTGCTCTTCTATCCATCTATAGCCTGACGCCTTCATCCTATAAGGGGTTGCTACAAAAAAATCACCTCAATGTCGCCCTGTCCCCTGCCATTTTGCTGCCCTCCCCCCAGCTTACAACCCCATCTCTCATATACCTCTCTGTTCCATCCCTCCATCTCGTCCTCTGTCTCTCCCTCCCTTTCCCCTTTCACCTTACTCTCCTAATTAGTCTCTCACTCTCCATCTTTTCCATATGACTCTTAGTACTGGTAATGCAATTAACAAAATTAATGAGTCCAGATAGGAGAGGATTGCATATCTTAAATCTTCAGTTACTTATGGCTGACTAAAGTGGCAGACTGGGACTTGGAACTTTAAAGAGAATTATGAATCTACTGTTTATGACAAAACTAGAACACCAGACTTCAAACGGTGACGTGATAATCCTGAACGTATTATTGTGAACATGAATATCGAACCACTTCATTACGTTAACCCGCCACGTCCCGACCGATTTCCAACGTACGATACCACAAAATCCTGAGCAATTTTGGGATTTTTTTTTTATTAGCTCAAACCTTCGCTTTTGGTGAGAAACATCGAAAATTCATATAGAAATCGCGATCGTGTGCTTAAAACTGTTGATAGAGATGTCATGCAACCTTCTTTTTCAGGGTACCTGGCTAAAGAAAACGAACTATGGAAGGGTTAACTAATTCAAGCCACTTTTCAATTACGTATTTATTTATGTATTTGGTAGGAATTTATGTGTAGTAACAGACTATATTGGTTTTAACACATTTATTTAGGCAATAGAAGCATTGTTCAGTCACCAAACACATTCACATATGGCACTTTCCTTTATGATATTACCACCTCATCACTTCTGTTTGTTTCTTTCTCTAGCTTCTTTCTTTCTTTGTCCTCCACCTCAGGAATCACTTTCACTGTGAATTTCGTCATTGGAGAGACCGTGGGGCACCATATCTCTACTGGCCAGCTTACTGCTAACAGTTGAATTGTCCAGTGTGGGGGTGACGGTGGTGAGGGGGGGTTAGGTCAGGCCAGGCAGTATCCCCGATCGATAGCAGGTAGAGGAAGGTCTCCCACATATGCCTACCAAAAATCACCCATGAAACTTGAAAATTCTGCAAATTATGACCTTTGCAATTGCGCGACGTACCCATACGTTGATGAGTGTAGCTGTGACAAAACATCGCGACATACCCATACGTTGATGGGATTCCACGGATTAAATAATGGGAAAGTGAACAATACCTTTTTAAATCTAGTGAGGCGCTCTTAGGAACTAAGTAAATTTTCCAGGATAATGTGTGGGAATTTCACAATTGTTTTTCTTAAAAATGGAGCGATATTTCTGACAGCAGCTGTACAGGTACATCTTCCTTCGTTCTGCATATTTCTGGCCAGGGTATAGAGAGAGAGAGAGAGAGAGAGAGAGAGAGAGAGAGAGAGAGAGAGAATAGATAAATTTATGCAAGGAAGAAGGAACCAAAGGCTGGAGGCTCGCATTTTGTTCCCTCCAAGAGAAAATAAAAACAACATAATAGAAAGCCTAGTTCAAGATAAGTTCATTTTGAGATGCCCTGGCACTAAAAGATTGTAGGTCATACAGGAAGAGAAAGAAAGATCCAGAGTTGACCTGTTGCACACATGGAGGACTGGGAGTAACGGTTGACTCTTGCATTAGAGAGGTGGATAGAAAAGGAATGACAGTTTGCTGCAAAAGGGATGCTGCGCGCCCGTCGAAGTGGTGGAAGGATGCAAGCCGACAGTTCAGAGGAACAGTGACCATGTAGTGAAAGAAAAGAGATAAAGATGCAACAGTGCGGGGAGAGATAGAGACTAAGGGTTAGGGTATTCATGAAAGATATGTCTAAGTTTTTTTTTAAGCAAGGAAAAGGGACCAAAGGCCGGGAGTCCGCAAATTGTTCCCTCCAAGAAAAAACAAAAGCAAGATAACAGAGAGCCAGATTCAAGATCCGAACATTTTGAGATGCCTGGACACACTGTGTTTGAAAGACTGGAGATCATAGGTAGTAGGAAATACAGACAGAGGAGGACAGTTCCAGAGTTAACGTGTTGCGTATTTGAAGGACTGGGGGTAGCGGTTAACTCTTGCATTAGAGAGTTGGACAGAAAATGATGAGAGTTTTTGCTAGAAGGGTGATAAGCGCACGTCGTTGTGGTGGAGGGATGCAAGCAGACAGTTCAGAGGAGCAGTGACCATTGAAGTAGCAATAGAAAAGAGATAAAGATGCAATAGTGCGCCAAAGAGACAGAGGTTGAAGGAAGCCAGTAAGAGGAGGTGAGTTAATGAGACAAAATGCCTTTGACTCCACCTTATTGAGAAGAACTGTATGTGGGAAGCCTTCCCACACATGAGAGTGATACTCTACACAGGGGTGAATAAAACCTATATATAAAGTCAACAACTGTGCAGGGGTAAAAAAGGCACTGAGTCGGCTTAGCACACCTAATCTTTTGGAAGAATATTTTACAAGAGAGGTAATATTTTTTTTTTCCCAAGATTAGTATCGAGAGAATGAAACCCCACGTATATTTAAAGATGATGCAGGATTAACCTGGATATTATTAAATGTTAGAGGGTAATCTTGTGGAAGGTGCTGTTATGTTCATAGATGTAAGAACTTAGTTTCTGACGCATGAAAAACAATAGGATTACACAAATCAGAGATATGAGCCAAGTCAGACATTAGGTGTACCATAGCCTCATCCCTTGTTTGTTGAAGTTACTGCTGAGATGGACCCTGCAAGAAACAAATGCAAAGGTGAAGGGAGGAGTCATCAGCATACAAGTAGATAGGAATATATCTACAGCCTAGAAGGTCATTGACGAATATAAGGAAGAAAGTTGATGATAGTTCAGAGCCTTAGGAACACCACTCTTGACAGCTACAATAGTAGCTATTGAATGAAAAGAAAGGAAGCTAAGGGTGAATGCACAGATAGAAGGTCAGAAACTGTAAGAGGGCAGTTTGGAAATTAAAGATTTATGCCAGACTCGATCGAAAGCCTTTGAGATGTCAAATGCAATGGCAAAACTTTCGCTGAAGTCGCAAAAGGAGGATGATCAGGAGTCTGAAAGGTAGGCGAGAAGATCGCCGGTGGAGCATCCGTGGCGGAACCAATAAGGTGATCAGAAAGAAGGTCTTGATAGGAAAGGTGTTTTTAGATTTTTCTGTTAAGAATAGACTCGAAAACTTTTGAAATACGGGATGTTAAAAGCAATTGTGTTATAGTTAGGGGATTAGGAATGGTCACCCTTTTTTGGGACTGGCTGAATGATAGCAAACTTCCAGCAGGAAGGAAAGGTGCAAGTTGATCCACAAAGGTGAAAGAGTTTACCTAGGCAGGGTGTAAGCACAGAATCACAGTTCTTGAGGTCAACAGTAGGGACTCCATCAGGCCTACATGCCTTATTATTACTGATGCCAGTGATGGCAGAAAATGCATCAAATGAAGCAATCTTAATGCCAGCCATGAGGAAGTATGAAGGGGGAAGTGATGGAGGAACAGCATCAGAATCATCTAAGGTGGAATTGGAGGAGAGTGTCTGAGCGAAAAGTTCTGCTTTATCAGAAAAAGAAATAGCTATAGAACCATTATTACGGAAAAGAGTAGGTAAGGATGGTGAGCAAAAATTGTTTGAACATTTTTTTGCAAGGTGCCAGAAGGAGCAGAAAGAATTCGAGTTGGAGAGGTGAGAGCATTTAGTACAGTTGAAGTTATTTTTAGCAGAGCGAAGAAGAGACTGTGCACGATTCCGGGCAGAAACATCAGAGATGACATTCAGGAGTGAGTTGGCTCCGGTACCTTTTGTAGGTCTTCTCCTTGTAGTGGGCAGTATTAAAACAAGTGTTATTATACCAATTTTTTTTTTTTTTTGCATTACTCACAGGATATGAGAAAGGAATATATGCTTCCATGCCCGAGAAAATAACCTCTGTAATGCACAAGGCACACTCAGATGGCTCCCAGCCATGGAAGCAATTATTATTTCATGGAAAATCAAAGAAGCACTGCCTGAGGGCCTCCCAATCAGCAGCTCATGAATGCCGCAACTGACGCTTGTTGGGAGGGTCCACAGGCCTTTCTGGAGCGACAGGACAGCTTAGCTCCTTAAGGTGATAAGACTATGGGAGGAGGAGCCATGTGGAGAGGATAGATTAACAGCATAAGCAGAAAGATTAGTTGTAAGGAAGAGCCAGTCAGGGATACGGGTAGGGTGTTGTACAAGCCGCTCGAGGTCATTAAGGACAGAAAACATGTAAGCCTGTTCAGCAGGTAGATTAGTGAATGGAGAGACGAGCCAAAGGTGGTGGTGAATATTGAAATCTCTCTGAATGGAGATTTCAGAGAAAGGTGAAATGAGTAGAATGTGTTCCATCTTGGAAATTTTTGATGGCAGAATTAGGGGATAAGTAAACAGCACAGATATATTTAGTCAGAAAGCCGAAGCGAGAAAGTAGAGAATTCAGAAGAATGAAGGTCAGGAACGCGAGATCAAGATATGCCGTTGCATACATAAAAACAACACCCGCATTTGGTTTTGAAACGAGTACGGAGAAAGTAGGAGGATACAGAGACGGGTTTGCTATCAGTTGCCTCAGACAGCTGAGTCTCAGTTAGGAAAAGAAGGTAAGGTCCAGATGAGGAAAGGTGGTGGTCAGCGGAGAGAAAATTAGAGGAAAGGCCGCAAATGTTGCAGAAATAGAGAAGTGAGCCAGACAGTGGTTCCAGGCATCTTGCTGGGTCGCCCCCCCCCCCTTCCCAGGGAGTTCCGAGGCTTGGTTATTAGATGCAATTATTTTTGTTAAATTTTAAATAGGAAGTGAAGTGTGTGATGAGCATGTAGTTTGGTGTTGACATTAAGAGGATCTTGTATTGGAAAGCATGCTGGCCTACCCTCTGTGTTACTGAAACACTGAAAAAGTTAAGCAGAGGAGGATGGTCAGGAGCAAGTCACGAAGAAAAGGGAGCTCCAGCTCTCCCTATCATCAGCTTTCCATCCACCTTGGGAGTACTGCCCTGCTCCACTGGCGCTACAGTCTACTCCCTGAAGTACTCGTTACTCGTACTCGAGATAGACAACATTCTTTTTTAGTTAAAGGATCACAACACACACACACACATACACACACACACACACACACATACACACACACACACACACACACACACATACACACACATGAGGAAGGAAGTAGACCCAAGTCATGACAAATATGTAAACAAGATGATTAAGTTGATGTACTCAAATGTAGATAGAATGGTATCTAAATTATTAGATATGAATGGTTACATCAGTGAAAATGAACCACATATTATTGCCTAACTGAAAAAAAAAATTGACACAAAGGATATCAAACGACATCCTAA
Source organism: Birgus latro (assembly GCA_018397915.1). NCBI lineage: Eukaryota > Metazoa > Arthropoda > Malacostraca > Decapoda > Coenobitidae > Birgus > Birgus latro. The sequence goes on from JAGKTI010032631.1 coordinate 6,978, forward strand.
ACCCAGAGGAATACAATATATGGAGAAAAGATAGGACCCTCAAAAAAAGGTGGAGGAATTATGATATTAACAAAAAAAAAAATCTAAAAGTCAAAGAAATAAAACCAGATACATCCTCGCAAGTAGAAGTGCTTGCAGTAGCGATTAATACATCTGAAGGGAAAGTAATTGTGGCAAATTTATACATGCCACCAAGATCAAATACATGGGAAAGAGGCGAATATGAGGATCTGGCAGAGAGTACAATTCAGAGTTTAAGAGCATATACTACATAGAATGGAGGGGAAATCAGAAAGAATTATACTAACTGGAAATTTTAATAGAAATATAAATTGGAATACTCTTGATATAATCAGCCAAGAAAGCTGTTGGGACCAAAACCTCCTGGATCTAGTGCAGGAGTTTTTCCTAACACAACATGTAAAGGAAAGCACCAGGAAAAGAGGACTTGATGTACCATCAGCACTAGATCTTATATTTACTAGTCAAGAAAAAGATATTGACAATTTAATGTATCACCTTCCATTCGGCAAAAGTGACAGTGCTAAATTGCAACTTCAGGATTGCATATGACATAGTTAAACGCAATGAAAGTTACAAAAAGAACCTAATCTATAAAATGGGAAACTACCAAGACCTAAAGAAGTACTTCTTACAAACAGATTGGGAAAAGGAAATTAGAGAACAAGATCTAAATGTTACATAAAAAAAGTTCTGTGAACTTTATGAAATAGGAGTCCAAAAGTACATCCCACAGCACAAACAAGCACAAAAGTAAATAAAGAAATGGTTTAATATAGAATGCAAGAAATCAAAAGAAAAAAGAGACTTGTTGTGGAATAGATACGGAAGACACAATAGTGAAAGGACATATAACAACTATAAACAGGCAAGAAAGGAATACACAAGAATAAGGAGAGAAGCCCAAAGGCAGTTTGAGGAAGACGTCATAACAGGGCCGGATTTAGACCTTGGGGGGACCAGGGCACTTCAAGTTCACGGGCCCCCTCAACATAGAAATTAAATTACCTAACAAATAAAAAAGAGAACTAAAATGAATGATAAACGCATTTATTTCGCAAAATAAATAAAAGTTAGTTTCCGAAGACACTTTTTTTTATTTTCCTCAATTCTATTGACTGTAAGAATAACATTGACTACATTTTTCAGTTTGTAATATAGGCCAAAGTAACATAAATTACTGGTGATCAGATAAAGTATGAAGTGTTGTGGTGCCTTTATTTCTCTAAATTATGCACATCACTGTTTTTTTTTCTGTGTACTGCTTCATAAGATATAGTATTGTATTCACACTAAATAACAGCCGAGCCAAAATTTAATTAAAAAAAAAAAGATCAGCTTTCCCTGTTTCTATTAACAATCAGCACCAAAAGTTAAACATGAATCACACTCAATAAAAGTGCATAATAATATATGAAACTTGTCAAAAGCAGGTTCCTGGTAAGTACAATTTGATGTCATTAGACTGGGTCACTGGGATACGTAAATTCCTTGGAAAATCTTTCCAGCCTGCAGCAAATCACCAAACTTCCAAATCACACATTGCACTAAAGTCAACAAGTCATACATCACATTTATACATCACATGACAATATCTACAAAAATTATTTCTTTCTACACTTAACATCTACAAATTCATTAACTAACTCATCAAACTGTATCATCTTGAGGATACTGCTCTCAACATCCTATAGGCACAGAGCACTGAGTGTTTCATGGGTCATCGTGGTTCTTAGGTAATTCTTTATCAGTGCCAGTTCTCTGAATGACCTTTCTCCTGAATAACTAGTGACCATCATGCTCAATTATATTCTAAGAGCTACATTGACACCTGGAAAGGTAACAGTAAGACCTTCATCATGTAGTAAAACACCCTATTGAGATGGAGTGAGACATGACCTGAGCTTGGCAAACGCTGCAAACTGGACAATTTCCTCAACGAACACACTACTAAAGTCTCGAAGGGAAGCACTGACAGGTTTCTCAGCCTCGATTTTTATATCTGCATCAGGTAGACTGCATAAGTTGAGTATTACTTTGAACGTGTCACACACTGACTGATATGATTCCCTGTGTACTTTTAAGGCAACAGACAACTGACCTAAAATGACACTGAAAGTTTCACATCAGAATTTTTCTCTGGGAGAGAAAACAACTTCATTTGAGACTGATGTTGGGTTTTCATCATATTGCTTGTTTCTCTTTCTTGACCTGCCTGTAGTTGATTTGTAGTCTTTGTTGCCACACAAATTCCTGGCATCCAGTTCCAGCTCTTCATACCTACCTCGAAGTGATTCCAAGAACTTTTCCAGAGAATCAGTTAGATCCACCACCTTTTACATGTCAGATCGTACAAGAATTGTGTTCCAGATCTTAGATATCAGAGCAGTTTCAAGACAGTCTATTTTGTCTCCCAATGCACGAGCTTCATGTCTTGCTTCAGGTGTTTGCTCCAAGTCACTTTCAATATCTCTGATGGCAGTTTGAATAGAGTTGTATCCATATACAAGGGCTTCAGTAGTATCAGCTATTGCTGACCAACGAGTGTCTGAAGGAGACTTCACAGTTAGTGCTCTCTCCTTTCCTTCCAAATACTTTACTAGATTTGCCCATCTGTGTGTTGATGCAGAAAAAAAAAAGGTGTATAAGCTGCTTTGGTAGGGATAGGCCGGTCTTGCAGTGGACCTCAACGGCTGATGACGATGAAGCTTTGTATGAAGCCAAATATCTAACTACTTCAACACAGCAAGAGGCAGCAGCCAGTCCAACAAGATTCAATGAGTGGGCAGCACAAGGAACAAAAACTGCTGCCGAGTTCTAATTTTTAAGTCTGGCCTGCATTCCTGTGTAGCGACCAGACATATTGCTGGCATTGTCATTGGTCTGTCCTCTGCAGTCTTCAAAATAAATTCCTTCTTTTACTAGAAATTCTAGCAGAGATGCAGCCAGTGTGAGAGCCAGTCTGCAGAAAAGTTAAAAATCTTTCTACCAGCTTCCCAGAAACAACATATCACACAATGACTGATAGCTGGTCAACATGAGCCAGGTCAGGTGCTGAATCAACTGAAATTGAGAAGCGCTTGGCAGTTTTAAGTTCTGTCACAATATAATTCGTAACATATTCTGTCATCAGCAGAATAATTTCTTTGTGGATTGTTGGTGATAAATATGACTGCTTACCACTTCCATGATTGCCAAATTCTTTAAGGTGTCCCATCAGAAATGTATCAAATTGTGCAATAAGTTCAATAATTCCCAAAAAGTTCCCATTACGTTTGGATCCTGTGATCTCTTCACTACCCGTAAATGCCAGGCCTTTCTCAGCTAGAAAGACTGTCACTGCCACAACACAGCGCAGTACTTCAGTCCAGTATTTCTTGTTTTCCTGCACTTGTTTTTCCAACTCCCTGTCAACATGAGAGGAGTCCTTACCTCGACGATTAAACATCAACACAGAACCTCTATGACCTTGGATTTTTTCATGAATTTTCACTTTTTTTCTCTGCTTTTTTTCCAGTCATTTAAGCCATCCTTGCTGGAAAACCTGTCACGTCCGCGGGACAATAAAAGCAATAAACAGCACCCATTGACTGGCTGTAAAGGAGCCACTTCCTCAAATGTTGCTCACCATTGTCATGAAGAGAGTAAAACATGGAATTCTTGAAATAACAACAGTGCCTGTCTAGTTTGATAATAGCGTCGTGATTCTGGGTAGGAGTCAGAGTCATTTTTGCTTTGACATATGGTGGCTGTTGACCAAAAGGACACTTGCTTTTCTGTGACGGGAAACAACATGGCTGGGTCTGAATCACATGGTGGCACTTCACTGTCCATGACTGAAATATCTGTAAAAGAATGTGGATGTGGTGATTCATCACCTTCAGTATCTTGACTTGATACGTTACTTTAATTTTCTGCAGATGTACTTTGGAATGCGGGTGGATCCTCGGAAGAAACATCATCTGATACTGGTTCTTCATTATTAGCTTCTACGTTTTCCACTACTGAACCAGAGAAAAATTCAGTAAGGCGTTTTGTCTTTGCCAAGACAGCAGCATTTCTATCACTGGAAGCTTTCGAAATTTTCTCTTCTGAGCTCCTGACAGCTGAATTTTCCGTGGCATACTGGGTCTTCTGTGCGAGACTGTAATCTGAAAATAAAAATAAAATAAATGCAGCCTGTCATTTGCTGACACTCACAGACATGGCATCTGATCCAAAGACATATTTGGCAACAAAACTAGCATAGGTTGGGTCAGGTTAGGCTAGGTAGGTTGAGTTGGGCTAGGTTAGGTTGTATTGGTTTGGATTAGGTTAGCTTAGGAAGTGCAAACTTTTCTGTATTGTTTATTGTTATGTCTATCACTGGAAGAATACCAAAGAAACAACTATTCAAATTTCTTGGCATTAATCTTGAAGAAGTTGAGGAGTACAACAACTTGGGACAAATACTAAAATTAACGAAAGATCATGATAACGAAATAAAAAGACACATTACAATTGGATGGAAAGCTTTTGGTAAACATAGAGACATTCTGAAAAATAGCTTGCCAGTTTGTATGAAACGAAAAGTATATAACAAATGTATAATTCCAGCTATGACGTATGGTTGTGGGACCTGGAAACTGACAAAATCGATGGAAAATAAATTAATCCGTTCTCTGAGAGCAGTGGGAAGGTCAATGTTGGGAATATCTTTAAGAGACAGGAAAAGATCAACTTGGGTGAGAGAGCAGACTAAACTCAAAGAGATAATAGAAGTTATAAAAGAACAGAAATGGAGGTGGGCAGGCCATATAGCGATGGAGCAAGAGGCTGACTGACTGGACACCAAGGGATTGTAAGCATAGTAGAAAAAGGCC
>JAGKTI010032632.1:0-11860 GCA_018397915.1 Birgus latro
CTTATGAATTCCACTTCATTCCATCTTATTGTGTTGACTTCTTCGCTGTGCAGGGTTATAGAATGGATGGTTGATAACTGGCTTCGTTTTGTTTTATGTAGTAAAGCCCTATATTTAAGGTTTAAGAAGTAATTTCCTCATTTTATATCCAGGCTTTTGAGGGACAGAATGTTCTCTGTCAAAATGCCCTGTAATATGACATTTGATGGTTTTCTTCACGATAAAGGGGTGTCGTAGCTCCTACATTATTATATTACAATACATAAATAGCATTAAGTATCATATATATAGCATATGTATCATAAGAGAGAGAGAGAGAGAGAGAGAGAGAGAGAGAGAGAGAGAGAGAGAGAGACAAGGAAGTGAGGAGATTGCAAGGTGTTACCTAACCAGCACAGGAAGTAACAGACTTTACACTTTTACCGTGGGAAGCTGACACATACATGCATACACACATACAGTGTTCTGGAAAGTTCCATAGCATGCATGGTACACGTGACGAGGCTTTCCTTACCCCAGAGGGAAAGGGACGAGAGGCAGATTGACGAGAGAGGGCAGAGGAGGAGGAATAGAGACTCGCGAGAGTAGCTAGCATAAAACCTCTCTCACATTAATACGTTCTTGTATTATGCACTCCGAGTTAATCTTGAGCTCCCCTCTGAAGACAAATAAACTGCAGTCAAACTCGTCTTTAAATCCTCCCATCGTGACCACAACATATTCTCCTCCACAACAAAGTAGAGATCTACAACCGCCTCGGCTGCGGCCACAACATTGGTGTACAGCGGTAGAGATCCGATACACCACGTTACAACATTCTGTTATTAGCGGTAAACTACGAACACACTACGCCTCACGAATTTATACAAGGCTCATCCAACGCCAACGCTCATCTGAACCGCTACAACGGTACACTACAACATTCGGTGAACAACGCTAAACTACAATCAAAGCAAGATATTACGATTCTGCTACGTACTCAAGATTAGCTACAAGTTCACAGCGAATTACAATTATCCAGATTACTACGCAACAAACAAAGGAAACGAGAAAACAAACCGACCCCTCACAGCGCTCTCAACAACTCCACCCTCTCTCACAAGCCCACACACCCTCCGTCTCGCTGATGTAGACGTGACGAGGTCAAGCCGAGACAGTAAAAACCTCCACGCACTGCACACCCCAACCCCTCACTCACCACTGTTCTTCACCACTGTTATTCAGTACTAATATTCATTTACCCCCAACAGTGAATGATGGGATAATCGACGTTGTTCGGTGAGGTGAGGTTCGAGAATTTCTTCAATCAAACCTTGAGAATTCCTTCAATCAACACTGGAGAATTCCTTTAATCAACAGTGATCGGTCAACAAGCGGAGTGACTTCATCCATCAACCCGGACCTGAGTCAGCGAGTGCCATCATCTACGAGTATTTCTCAAGTGGGTGATCATATGTTTACTCATGTCGTCCCAGAGCTTAGGTCTGGGTACGTACAAAACCTAATATATATACACATATTCAATATTACCATCACTTCTTTATTAATATCTGTTTCTTTACCCACATAGTTAACACATTCATAAACTAACTGTTTCATAACACCATTCCTTACAAAAATGAGTTTCTTTTAGCTGAGTAATATGACACGTATATTCTCACCCCCACCAAGTAGTGCCAGACGAAACACAAATAACATCACATACTGCTGAACAATTAATCACACATCCTGATTCACAACTAACTGATGAACAACATACTGATGAACAATTAATCACGAATGCCAATTCACAACTAAATGCGAATACCGATGCACAGGTAGAGGAACAATCAGAAGAGCTTCACGAATACGAAAGTCTCTCACCCAATTTAGAGCAAGGTAGGGATGACGAAATAGAGGATGATGGTAGTGAATTCGATGAGGCTGATGATGATAAGCATTGTGAACAGGAATGGAAACCTCCTTCGGATGTGAACAGTGACGAGTTTAGGGCTTTTCCTCCATACGTACGAAAACCTAATGAGAAGGGTTCGCAGATCAGGTAGGTCTTACTCAACTGTTCCTTCCCATAATGTTCAGGGATCACAGGTGGACTTAACAGGTGAACAACCTGCCAAGATGGCAAATACCGCGACCGCACATTCACCATCTACCCCTCACGTATACGTTTACCATGAGGACACAACTACCCCGAAATTTTCGGGCACAGAGAAAGACTGCATTGACATTATATCTCTTTTAAACGAGTGTGAACAGATCTTTGTTAAGAAACATGTAACAGATGAGAATGAGAAAATCGCCACACTTTCATCTAGGATTAACCATGAGAGGTGCCCAGCCTCCGACTTACTTAAGGTGAATAAGCTCCTAAGAGCTAACACATATGAGGAGAACAGGACAGAATTTCTGATGAAATTTTCTGGAGGTATAAATTTTTTGCCAGGGATAATTCCAGAATTTTATAAGATTGTGGATCTTATGAGACAACATACAACTAATTCTGTGCTAGGTGAAATAACAGCAGACCTTTCTACACTTAAAAGAACATTGTTAGCTACCATAGAGAAATCCAATTGGGTAACACAAGATGGCAAAATGACGCCATTGCATGTTGTAGACATCCTTGGTTATGTAGCTGCACTGTGTAAATTACCAAATAGGACGCTTAACCCGCCAAGTCCCACCGACGTACGATGCACATCACTACTTTTTTCTACGGACAGACCCAATGACGTGCATCGTATGTCACTCAATTGCAAGGTCCATTGTGTGCACATTTTTCAACATTTGGTGGTGATTTTTGGTGGGCATGTATGGGAGACCTTCCTCTGCCTGCTATCAAGCGGGGATACTGCCTGGCCCCACCTAACCACCCCTCCCCCCCCTCCTCCCACACTGGGCAATTCACCTGTTAGCTGTAACCAGGCCAGTAAAGGTATGTTGCCTCAGGGTCTCTCCAATGACGAAATTCACGGTGGAAGTGATTCCTAAGATGGAGGACAAAGAAACAAAGAAGCTAGAGGTAGAAACAAACAAAAGTGATGATGTGGTAATGTCCTAAAGGAAGGTGCCATATACTGGGGTTTTCGGTGAGTAAACAGTGCTTATAAACGCCTATATTATTGTGTGAAAACCAATATAGACTTGTACTACATATAAATTCGTATCAGATAAATGAAATAAATACGTAATTTAAAGTGACGAATTAGTTAACTCTTCTATAGTTCGTGTTCTTTAGCCAGGTACCCTGAAAAAGAAGGAAAACTTAAGGTTGAGTGGCACCTGTATCAACATTTCTAACTTCAGTATCGCGATTTCTCCATGAATTTTCGATGTTTCTCACCAAAAGCGAAGGTTTCAGCCAAAAAACAAAAAGTCGAAAATCGGTCGGGACCTGGGGGTAGGCTGGGTAAAAAACCTGTCGAGACTGGATGGGTTAAGATAGCGAAGACTGTGGCATACACCCCAGAATGTGCTTGCTAGATTTCATGAACGAGGTAGAGATGAATTGTAGCAAGGCAGGGGTGACCGAAGCACAGTCGGGCATGAACAGAGTGAGGGTTACAGAAACAGTGTCAGCAGTGAAAACGACTACACCAAAGATCATAATCGGTCGCGACCTGAAAACAAACAAAGACCCTCCCCTCAAACTGTGAGGCATCGCTCACAGACCCCTGGCTACAGACAGTCACAAAAATTCGCGTGCGGTCCTAGTAGAAACCACGCCACAGACAAAACAAAGTATGGGAAGTCATCTCGAAGATCACAATCAAAAGATAGGCCTACTCTATGTTATTACTGTGCAAATCCTGGACACTCAAAAAGTGAGTGTTATATTAAAGTTAAGGAGGATAACCAAAAGACCCAAAGTCTAGAACCTTACTGTCGCCACCACAAGGCGCAGGGTCATTGGACCTCCAGTTATAAAACAGTAGAGAAGTTAGTTGCTATGTTTAAGTCATTCACACGTCTGCCCACCAAATACAGGCAGTAAGGGATTTCACCGACCCAACGAACATAAACGAAGTAAGACAATTTGGGAGGCTAGCAGGATACTATCGGTCCTTTATTAGCCAGTTCACTCTACTGAAAAACGATGCCATATTCCAGTGGGAAGAAAAACAAAATATTGCATTTAATGACTTGAAAGTTAAACTTACAAATGCACCTTGCTTGGCATATCCTAATTTTAGAAAACCTTTTATAATTTGTACGGATGCCTCAAGCAGAGATATAGGTGCAGTCCTGATGCAAGAGGACACAGGTAAAAAGAATCAGCCAATTGCATTCGCAAGCATACAGTTAAAAGACTGCAGCAAAAAAAAATATTGCACTATAGACTTAGAGGCCCTTGCAGTGGTCTTTGCATTACAAAAGTTTCGAGAATATGGTACAGCTGGCCACACTCCCGCGAGGTCCACTCAGCACTGCCAACACTGGGCGAGATGGTAATCTCGAAACACTTGTAGTGAGCTCCGTTCGAAGCATTCAGTGGTGGGAGGGAGAAATAAGGAGGGAGGTTTGAGGGGGGATTGGGGGGTTTGAGGAGGCTAGAGAGGTTACCTGACTACTACACGAGAAGTGAGAGATGACCTGAGGAGGGGAGCGACGAGTGGAATCTTTAATGAAAGTACAAAAATTTACCCCGTTACCAATCATTTGTACTTTGACATTCATGTCAATTGATATTAACATCAATAAAGATTAGATCAACTTATTAGTTGCAACACAAAGATGTAACACAAAGACAACCGAGGTAACATTACTGCTTTACTCGTATTGTATGCTCTTTTTATTATCAATCACTAGATGCTGTGAAATACTGACACAATAACTGCTTACGAATCATGAACCATAATGCTCGTTATTAAATGTAGCATGTGTGAATACCTTCATAGTGCGTGTGGCAAATACTGATACCACTAGCTCACACATGTATTATCCCCCGTATCTAGCGTTACCTACCATTTTATAAACGTAGTGTCGGATGTCAGGGCTAGCATTATCCCTTACGTGACAGCAGGCTTGTGATAATCTGTATACTCTTAAGTGGCTTGTTTCATTGAATATAACGAAAACGCCATGCCTGATAAGCCATTACGATTCCTTTGGTATTTCTTCTGTCTTTAGACAGCAAAAATAAATAAATTAATTAATCAAATGGGCATTATATTTTCAATCAGAAAAATTAAAGCTCTAACACACACACACACACACACACACACACAGAGAGAGAGAGAGAGAGAGAGAGAGAGAGAGAGAGAGAGAGAGAGAGAGATTTTTAGATCCTCATCGGTCATGAACCAAATAATTTCAGCTTTACAAAAATCCTCTTCTCCTGTTCCCCGAGTGTATGCTGTTCCTCCTTTCCTACCTCTATCTCTTTCTTCCTTGTTCTGCAAGGTTTTTCAATGTAAGTATACAAAAATTCATTTAATCGACACTGTAGATAATAAAATCAATGAAGATGCAAGTATGTGTCGATGTAATTTCTAAAACAACTTCACGACTTAGGGTTTCTTTGAGTCTTTTTTCCCTCGTGTTTGCTTTTCCTCTCTCTCTCGCCTTCTCCTTTGTGCTACAATGTCTTTCATGCCTTGAGCAGTCGTCCCTTGTAATACCAATATCCGGGGTATAATGTATTGGAGCCAACATTCGCCTCACTAATAGGTCAAGGTTTTCTATACCCAGCAGGCGGTAGTTACTCTATCTATGCTATTAATCAATTTTTGGAATAACTATCTGACTACCCTACAAGTTAAAAGTGATATATAGGGTTCCCTGGATATACTCACAGCCTTTGGTATGCCAGACCAGGAACTGTAAATTTCAGTAATTGCCTTAACCATCGTTGAACTACTCTGACCATGTAAACTGGACATTGGTCATAAACGAGCATCACTAGGCAGGAAGGGATAGGGGCAATTTCTCTCTTTGAGGAAATCGAAGAAACCTGTCTTTCTCTTATATTTCGACGACCGTAAGTTTAATAGCGTTCAATATTATTACTCAAATTGTGAAAAAAAATATAAAGGAAACAAGTTGTAGCGGCGACCCTAAATGCGGTGTTAGTCAGTGAGGAGTTCACTGGTTCTGTCAGTGAGGGCTAATCACATTCTGTGGCCATGAGAACACAGCCAATCCTCGAGTACCGAAGGCGATGTGGACGGTCAGTGGTGCTAAGACCATATCATTCCTGGACTGCACTCTTCATCGTGATGAACCACCAAGACACCCAGCTCACACGGCGTGCCCGCATCATTGCTCTGCACGAGGAGGGTATAAGCAGTAGGGGCATCGCACAGCGAGTGGGGTGTTCAAGATCTTGCGTCCAGAAATGGATCGAGCGTTGGCATCACAATGGCAGTTTGAATGACCCGGATATGCTGGTAACAATCTATTTTGAATAAGGGTCTTTATTAATTATGCCTGCAAATTTCCGAATGTGTAAAGCACGTATTTTGGCAAAGAAAAAAACATCTGAGTATTCATTTTGGTGGGAAATTAAGATTATTGTCTCTCTACTGATCGACCACATGATCATTTTGTTGTAGATCACAAGAAAGTGTATAATATATAGAATTGTCTATACATCAAAATCCCCGTAGGGGGGTACTGTTACTTATGGGTTATGCACCCTTACGGGCCCCAGCCACACCCTTTCATTTCCTAATTAAACTGTTCCTCCTGTCTTTGTTTCCATCTAGCTGCTGTCCCCTCTTCTTTGAATATCTCTTCCTCATTATACAGGGTCTTCCAGACTTAGGTCAGTCTTTCCGCCGCTTAACTTATAATCCTCGCTGGTGAAGGGAACAGTTTAAGAATTTGAATTTCATTAAATCAGGCTTTACTGATCTACCAGGAGACCCGCCGACATGTCGTAAAAATGACCCCGCTATTACCAATACACCAGTCCTGTATGAGACAGCCCTAGCATGTATTCAATATGGACGGTGGGTGTTAGCGCCGAAGTGGTGATAATGTAGATTGTAGGAGGACGACTGGGCCTTGATAGCAGGCTGTGAAGCCTATGCCCAGAGTCGGACACATAAAAAAAAAAATAATAATAATGGCCTATTTTATTTGTGCACTGAGAGAGGAGACCTCGGTCGCGAGTCACTAGTCAGGAGGAAGACCAGCGGATCATTCAGGCAGCTGAAAATGACCCGTTTAAAAATGCCAAGGCGATCAGGGAAGAGTTGTCGTTGGAAGTGTCAGCCGAAACTGTTCGTCGTAGGCTACATCAGGCAGGCATCCACCACCGAGTGCCGGCNCCGCTTAACTTATACATAAAATTAATGGCCTATTTTATTGGTGTATTGAGAGAGGAGACCTCGGTCGCGAGTCACTAGTCAGGAGGAAGACCAGCGGATCATTCAGGCAGCTGAAAATGACCCGTTTAAAAATGCCAAGGCGATCAGGGAAGAGTTGTCGTTGGAAGTGTCAGCCGAAACTGTTCGTCGTAGGCTACATCAGGCAGGCATCCACCACCGAGTGCCGGCCAAGAAAGAGCAACTCACCGACACACACCGCGCTGCCAGGCTGGCCTTTGCTCGGCAGTTTATAGACAAGGGGATGGAGTTCTGGGAGAGGACCATCTTCACAGATGAGAAGTCATTCTCTTCCAACAACCACCGCAAAATACATTTATGGAGACGGAACTCTACGAGGTAAGGGTTAGAACTTTTAAGTAGCTACAATATTTAATAGAATGTTCTAATGTTAATCACAGTTGCACAGTTGCAGCATTACTTGTTCCTATTTTTTTGCCATTTGTAAGCATCTCGCAGTCACAATAGCTAGTCCCTGGGGAAAAAAAAAGTAGTTTAACTACTCTTGCTTCGTCATGCTGCTACCTTATTGTTCGTTGATAAGCAGGTATTTGAATTATGAAATATATTAAATATATATAATCTCGGAGTATCTATTAGTTTTGGGAAAGGGGATTAATAATTACCAGATGGTAAACTTTGCCCAGTTGATAAACTTCGCAAGCATTTAATTTTGGTGTGGCGTGTATCACGCAGATATGACCGGAGACATATTTATGAGGAGGCACGAAGTGGAAGAGTCACGGTAAATGTGTGGGGCTACATGACTCTACATGGTCTGGGTGACATCTTCCAGATCGACGGCCGCTTCACTGCTCACAAATATGTAGATGTCTAACAAAACAGTTTCCTCCCATCCCTCAGAGAGAGGAATTTTCCTTTCCCTCCCGGCCCTCTGATTTTCGTTCACGACCGGTGTCCTGTCCACATGGCGAGAGTGGTTCAGCAATGGTTACGCAATAGCCAGAACTTACATGTCCTGGACTGGCCCAGCAAAGGGTGTGATATGAACCCCATAGAAAATCTGTGGGGTTCTATCGTGAACACCTGGGAGCCGGAGAGGGAGAGGACTGCTGCCAAATTGATGGACCATACGAAGACGCAGTGGGAATTGCTGCGAGGGGACCAAGACCTTGCGAGGAGTCTGGTAATGTCCATGCCTGATCGCTTGCAGGCGGTCATCGAGAAGGACGAAGGATGGACTCGGTTCTAGGTATAATTATTTTTGGTAAGGACATATTTAATCCTCTTGGTTTACGCTTGTGACTCAAAATGGTGATGTTTAGATCTATATGTAATTGTTCCCATTCTCTCAAGATAATTGAATTTATTGGCATGGTATGTGTAATTATTTCTAATACCTTTTTTGTTGCTACCTCATGCTGAAAGTTATTTTAACTGAACACCAGGAAGCACTTAGTGTGACGAAGAACAATTATAATTACATCAGGAAATATGCAAGTGTGATAAAGAGAATTTCTAATTACATTAGGAAATGTGCAGATTGTAACTTGTTCTTTTACAGGAAGTGACAGCAGACACGGGTGGGTTACTTGGATATTCATCTGATACTATTATTACTATAATAATAAAAAATATTATCTACAGTCTAACTATATTAATTAACTCATTCGGATGCAATACAGTCACATAGGGGCTTGAGAAATTATAATAAGTTCTTTCTGGTTATCTTGAATGAAATAGGCTCTTTTACGGTATCTAGAATATCGCACTCCTGCCATCACGTGAGGGATAATGCGAGCCCACTTTTATAGACTGTTAGGTAATGCTACATAAGGATGATATGGAGGTGTGTGCTAGTGGTGTCAGCAGTTGCCACATGCAATATTAAGGTTTCACAAATACTATCTTTAATATCAGCGTTCTGGTTCATGATTTCCAAGGAGTTATTGTGTCACTATTTCACAGGGTCTAAACCTTGACAATAAAGGTATCAAAATATAAATAATTGGTTACCAGGAATATTTTCGTATCTTATCAAAGCTTCAACTCAGCTGCCTCCTACGTCATCCCTCACCTCTCGTGTATAGGTATCCCCCCCCTCCCCAAAGCCCCTTTCCCCCCCCAACCCCCCCTCCCTCCTTCCCCCCCCCCCCCTCCGTACCACTCCCTCCCACCAGTGAATGCTTCGAGCGGAGCTCACTACTAGTGTTTCGAGGTTAGTATCTCGGCCAGCGTTGACAACGCTGGGTGGACCTCGCGGGAGTGTGGCCAACTGTACATGGTTACGAGATTCACCTATTCACAGACCGTAAACCCCTCGTGGGTATGTTCCAAGAAAAACTCTCTGAGAGGAGAGCACGATGGAAATGCACCATTGACAACTACAATTTACATATTCACTATATACAAGGCAAAATAAACTTAGTTGCCGATGCGTTATCTAGGAACCCAACAGCTATTCATGTTACGGCATTAGACCTCAAGGGAGGCATCCAAAACCATGACGAGATCGAAAAAGCACAAAGACTTGATCCCACATGGTCTAAAGTCATATATAAACAAGAAAGTGGCGATGACATACAATTACCCAAGCTACATACAGCATTCGAACAATTCACTATAGTTAATAATGCCTTATACAGGATCAACCCAGGACAACCGAAACACCGAAGAAATAATAAACAATTAGCAGTACCCAATGATATGATCCCTCAAGTATTAACAACGATACATGATAGTCCACATGCAGGTCATCCTGGAAAATATAGGACTGTTAAACAAGCCAGGCTAGCACACTACTGGCCGACGTTACGAAAAGATATACACCGTCATATTGATAGATGTGAGACTTGCGCAAAGCACAAAGGTTACACATTATCGCCTGCATCCATAGATGATTACCCTGTACCACAACAACCATGGGACGTAGTTGCGATTGACTTACTCAAGCTACCATTATCATATCAGAATAATAAATATGTGTTAGATGTGCTACGACACATTCTCAATGAAAACTATGCATTCTAGGATGATTGGGTTCCCAGAGTAGAAGCATCAATTAATGGATCTATAAACAGGTCTACAGGAGACACTCCTAATTTCATTATTTATGGGACAGATAAAAAATTACCCTACGAAATACTCGAGGTTGAAAATCTGCCTGTATATAAATATGACGATTACCCTAAACTCCGTTTTCGGGAATTCCAGGAGATACACAAAAGGGTAAAGGAACAAACACTGGGTTACAAAAAAAAAAAAAAAATCATTTGTAAGTTGTCTATGTTTTTTCAACTGATTTAGGACAATTATGCACCGCTGAATCCGAAAATGACATCCGTTTCTCTTGATCAGGTCAGGTTTTTGTGCTAAGTTGATTTGTTAAAAATCCGATCTGACTAAATCGATTACATTTTTGTAACATTATCGGTTGATTTTTGTTGATATTTCTCATCCGAAATAAGTTTTTAAGAGAAGAAATCGTTTTCTAACACAATATATTAATTAAATGTTACAAAAAAAAGGAAACTGTAAATTGAATAGCAGACATTGATAAAGGTAAGTACATGTAAATTGTATGTTACGTCATCATTGTTCAAAATTCAGGGCTTGAACTTCCGTTTTTTCAAAACACTAGAATGCTCAGTGGCAGGGATGTCTCTCTTCAGAGTCCAACAGTAATCAGCCATCATGACTGCATCCCAGCATCCCTGATACCTGGTCTCCATCTCTTTCATGTCCTGATGGAATCTCTCCCTCTGCTATTAGCTCATTGATCCCAGATTCTCAGGAAACCAATCCATATGTGAGAATAAGTAATGGATGTTGATGTTCATGTTGCATCCGAGGTTTCTGAAAGCAGTCAGCATATTGGTGACAAGTTCTGCGTAGTTACTGGCTTTGTTGTTGCCAAGAAAATTCTTCACGACCAGAGCAAAAGCCTTCCACGCTTCCAGTTCCACTTCGTTCATTGAGTTTTCAAACTCTGAATCTCTGATGAGCTTGCGGATTTGAGGACCGTCAAAGATGCCAGCTTTCAACTTCTCCATGGTCAATCCTGGAAAAGCCTGGCACAAGTAAGTGAAGCAGCAACCATGCTTGTCCAGAGCTTTGGTGAACTGCTTGATCAAACCGAGCTTGATGTGCAGAGGTGGGAAGAGTATCCTGTCTCTGTCCACCAGAGGGTTGTTGATGGCGTCCCTTGTTCTGCAAGTCACCAATTCCTCCCGCACAGGCCAGTCCTTCTTCGTGTAATGCTGAGCAGTGTCCCTACTATCCCACATGCACAGGAAGCATGGGTACTTGGTGTACCCGGACTGTTGTCCCAACAAAAAGTTCACCATCTTCAGGTCAACACAAATAAACCACTCATGCTGATCATAAATAATTTTCACCAGCACATACTTCACCGCTTCATACTTCTCCTTCAGTGTAGTCGAGTGAGCGAGGGGTACAGAGGCAAACTGGTTGCCGTTGTGCAGCAGAACACATTTCAGCGATAGCTTGCTGCTGTCAGTGAACAGTCTCCAATCTTTGGGTTCGTACTGTGGCACTCCAAGCTTGTG
>JAGKTI010032633.1:0-11860 GCA_018397915.1 Birgus latro
CCTAATAAATTTCTCGGACTGGAAAGGTAAAAAAAAAAAAAAAAAATCTATCAACGAATTTCCCATTTTTTTCCAATTTTATTAAGACGATTTTCTTGAGCTAAGGGGAAAAACACTTGGACTGAAAACTTCAACCCCTTTAGTTCGATTATTTTTCTTACTGCCAAGAGAAGATTTTAGCTAAGTTAGAATACATCTCTAACTGTGAGGCTGTTTATTAAGGCTATATCTAACCCCACCAGTTAGAAAGATGAATCCTGACGTGAATACAACCGTCTGAAATTAACAAGAATGAAGAAAAAGGTCATTGGACTGAAAGTTTTAATTTTGAGGTACATCAATGTCTAATTTTGGAGAACGTTCTCTTGGGCAGCGTAGGAGGGGGGGGAGAGGGTTTTTCTGAGCTAAGTAAAACCGTCTGGGGATAGAAAAAAATCGCAATCAAAGCAATAGCACTATAGTAACCCTCTGTACAATATATCAATGTATTTATTAATACATCCATCCATCACCCAATCCTATGTCGCCCCACAGAGGAATTTATATAATTATTTATTATGCTGAATAAAATCGTCTGGGGTAAGTCAACATAATATTCGCAGTTCACAGCCACAATGATAAACGACGACAGAAGCTATTTACTCTTTTACAGTATTAACTAATCACTTTTTTCTTGCTACAGCAAGACGATTTTATTCAGCTGAGGGGGGGGGCCTCTCGTCGTGTAAGGGGTTTTTAAGAAGTCTCCACATACTTTCTGACGACGACAGACACCTCTCTAAGTGTTTTATTCCCGTTACCGCCGGACGATTTTATTCATGCTGGGAGTGGCCAGTCGTCCTCTAAAGGTTAACCACGCCATTCCGATGATATTTTTTTAATTTTATTCACGCTACCTTCAGACGATTTTTTTTATTTTTTGATATTTACAACTGCACGGGTTAGCTACAGCCTTCATTAACCCTATCAGTGCCAGATCTTTCCTAATTACAAAAAAAATCGTCTGGAGGTAGCAAGAGTCTTATGTTTAACCCTCTGGCTACTGGGTTTAACTTCCGGGCTGAATAAAATCGTCTGGGGATACCCACATTAACATACTAAGCCCGTTGTTCACAGCCAGAGGATCAGCTCAACTAGATGCCTTCAATTTTATATGTACCCATTTTTTTTTCTTGTGCTGAATAAAACTGTCTGGAAATAATCAGAATAAAATTAAAAAAATCCGATGTTATAGTTACAACTTTTATTTTTCGTATGCTGAATAAAATCGTACAGAGACAGAAAAAAAAAAAAACACAGGCATTAAGAATTGCAAAAGTTATATTTCCTAAGGTTCCCATTTTTCCTGAGCTGAATGAAATCGCTTGGGGCTGGTGAGAATAAAATATAACGCTTGTAATTCGCAGCCAAAGGAATAAACCAGGTGCCTTTAATTCCTTTACAGATGCTTTTTCTTTCCCTTTTTATTTTTTAGTTAAATAAAATCGCCAGAGGATAGTCAAAATAAAATGCAAACTTCATGAATTACTGGCAAAAGGTACATTTTTTTGGGGATACTTATTTTTTTCTTCTTCAGTTGAACAAAATCGCCTGCGGATAAGCGGAACATAATGAACACTCTGTAATACACAGCTGTAGAGGTAAATTTGAAGTGATGTGGCATGGACCTCGCACCATGACAAGACTAATAAGTACATCTGATTTACACACACACACACACACACACGCACACACAAATTCTCATAAGCGATGGAGATAAAAGGCGGTGATTGGCACTACTTCGGCTAATGTATATACTTCAAGAAAATAACTGACGATACAATATTACATCTCTCCTTCATCTATCACCATTTACATTTATGTCCATTATAAGCATTATGCAGGTAATGTGTTGCAAGTATTAAGTCACATTTCACTACTACCACCAATTCAAACGATTTTAAAAACGGGGTAAATATTTCTAACATAATGTGATGCGATGTTCTTCCACAACCGTAAATGGTTAGGACACAAATTCTTTTCCCTTAAACTGGATTAAAGTGAGAAGAGCCATTTTCTACAGTATATATATTTCTGGTCTATTAAAGCTTCATATAATGCAAGCAGTAATGACACCGACGTATAAGGGCGACGTTACCATGCTCCATTGAATAGTGAATCCCTCTATGTACAGTTGTGGTCATTATTTCCCTACATCGTCTCACAACACCGTCAACACTTGCTAGAATATTTCCGACCAACAATAATCAAATGAACTAGAACCTCACTCATTACCTCCAAAATCCCCAGACTGTAAAGGAATTATTGACCAGGGCTACACATTTCACACAGTTTTACATCCACATCAATGACATCGCTGCCCTGACCAGCCTCACACACACACACGCCCCGCTGACACCAAAACCACGAGAGACGGATGTTCGTGTGTGCATAAAACCGAAGTAAAATACCCACTTAGCTACCGGGGACGCCTAGAGACCCACCAGGATAGAGTGAGACCCGCTCATTCCCTTCCAACCACACCCCCGTTAAGCACCCTCACACCACCCCGACCACATCACCCTAACACCAATCCAACCACGCGAAGGAGGACAGGCGAGCTACTTATTTCCATCCCGAGGCTCAAATATCGCAAGACGCTGGGCAGACGGTTCGAGGTATTTAGTAGTTCCTGAAGGCGAAGTTGAGTTCACCGCTGCTCTACCGCCACAGCTGCGCTAGGAGACGGCCGGACCAACGTTACCGCATTGCTATATATTTAACTTTATTCCTGAGCGATGGGATGGTGTTCTTGCTGCCTCTGACTGTCAACTTCATCTCCGAGTACCACAGGCTGTACGGCCGAAGTAAGTTTGGTTTCAACGACGTTCCATGCGAGGATGCAAAAGACAAAATGTTGCAAGGATGGGTGGGCAATGAGGATAACCGCGCGCGCGTGTGTGTGTGTGTATGTAAGTGTGTGTGCGTGTGCGTGTGTGTGTATGTGTGGACAGGGTATAGCTCCCAGGCGCTCCATCGCTTGCTATGCAGCCGATGCTACCACCACGCACCGTAAAACATTCGCCGCCTGAGTTTGTGCAGCATATGCCTCTCGGGGGAACTATGGGAGTGGGGTATTTTATTTCACCAGGCCCTTTCACATAACCTCCTTTTCTGTGGCCTCAGGTTGCACGTCGGTTGAGTCCCTTCGCTGCCGAGGTACCCACTCTTATAAATAAACATAGACCTGGCCCGTCCGCTAACAAACTGCCAATCTCCCCGCCTGCCCAACCTACCCTCTAACTACTTAATTGCAATGTAAACGCCGCTGCAACAGATATTTAGTGGGCAGTAATGGCAGCGGGCAATGTATGGTGATGCATCGCCCTGGTCGACAACCATAGCGTATGTCTGTATTAAACTATGTATATTATCGTTATATCCCTACAATTGATATACTATGAAAACCTGATGTATTAAAAGTGCACACAGGTGGTAGGAAAATAAATACTGTATGATATGCATTTTCACTTATGTCGAAATACATGTGGATTATTTTCTTAGAGATCAATTCCGCAAGACTAACTAAAACGGAATTATTTTTAAGATTAATCCAGCGAACCTAACTTAAAACTCTGGAACGTGAATCTTGGCGAGATTTTTTTTTTTTTTTCCAGTAAGTACTACCACACTCACTCGGAGAGAGAATTCTTAATACTTTCCCTGAAGCATCGGCGTGTATGTGAGCGTAAATAAAGTTAAAAATACTACACCACCGGGATTTATTTGGAGAAAATTTTCAAAACCTCTGAATATTCGACCTGCATGGACGGTACTTCTGAATATTAGCCGTGTATGGGAACTTAACAAAAATGACCAGAAGTGGCCACACCAAGTCAGTCGCCACAGCCCAAGCGATACGATACCATCTCCTTCACACTCTGAGAAGGTTTTTTCCTAATGAACTGTGTGACCGCCGGTGGATATCCTTAGGCTTATCACCCTTCTTCACCTTAAAAGCTCAACCAATACATGAAAACATGATGTGTGGGAAGGCTCCTGTTTGCTTAACATAATTTCCACTGCATACATTAAACTACTACATGAGATATTTCAGTCCGATAACACCAGCGACTTTCATTTACTTGTTATATCAAAATAGAACCACATTAATATCACCCTGTTACAGTTTTCTGGTGTATTATTGTCGCTGTTAATAAAATCACAAATTAATATTACAATATCACAGGCAGCTGCAAGGAATTTGTTACTTCAAGCAGAACCACAGATTAAGTAACACCAACCTATCACATTCTGCTGGCATTTATCGTCATTTAAACAGAACCACAGATGAATATCATCCTATCATACGCAGCTGGCACTGGTCAATTAAACAGCACAACAGATTAATATCGCCCTATCACAGGCTGCTGGTACTGGACGTCATTTTTAAACAGAACCACAGATTAATTAATATCATCCCATCACTGGCTGCTGGCATTGGTTATTTAAACAGAATCACAGATCGAAATCACCCTATGACTGGCTGCTGGCATTGGTCGTCATTTTTTTTAAAAGAACCACATATTATTTAATATCATCCTATCAAGGCTACTGGCACTGGTCGTCGTTTTTAAATAGAACCACAGCTTAATTATCACCCTACCACAGGCTACTGCCACTGTGATTTTTAGTACAACAAAACTAGTTACATTTTTCAGTGTTGCCTAAATGCCTGTGTAGCGGCGAGGCTCTTGATTATGGTGACACTGACACTGCAGGTGGTGTGGTAAGCCTTACCTGCCAGACTTGGTGATCACCATTTCCGTGCCCAGTTTATGGAACTTCTCCCACAACTCCTTGCACTCGAGCGTCACCTTGGGGTCGTCCACCACACCGTCCTCCTCAGGCAGCAGTGACCGCAGCGGCCGCACATGGGACTGTGACAACACGTCCTCGGCCGTAGTGAAGGGGTGGCCGAGGTGTCCTGGGAACTTAGGTAGCAAACTGTACGGGTTGGGCGAGCCTGCAGCAGCTGCAGCCGCCGCCGCCGCAGGTAAGCCCAGCGTTGGCAGATAGGACGGCGACTGCGTCAGGAGGGAATTGACGCTGAAGTCGGTGGGTCTCTGGAGAAGGAACGGGTGGTATGCCATGCTGCCGGCCGCGCCCAAGGGGGTGACAGGAGGAGGGGGGGAGTTGAGCGGCGGCGAGTTGACGAGGTGGCCCAGCTCCTGCTGGTTGTCGAAGCGCATGAGGCAGGTACTAGAGGGGCCAAATACACACTACACCATGACCCGCCTCACGCCACGCACACCTCCCACACCATCATGCCGCACTCCTCGCCTCCAATACACACAATACACACTAACTTTATACTTCCGCCACGATAAATCAAAATACCACCTGTGCTTATTTTCCTGTTTGGCGGGTGGTCACTACACAGGGGCGTGAAAGCCTGGTATTGCACACAAGGGTGGGTAGGGTCGGGCACACAGACAGCCAGGCGGGTCGGGTGGTGGTGGACCGGCGGGAGGCAAAGGCGTGGTGTGGTGTCTGACACTTGGGACGTACAGGTCCTCAGCCTTCCGAACGCGCGTTCGCACCTACACTGGCGACCGCCAAGTCATGACCGCCACACCAGCGGTCGACACCCGCCAACAATACTGATTGGTCCGTCAACACCCGCTCAGCCAATCGCAGCGCTCCAGAGGCGGGGCGTCCGCGTCCCACGTCACACCTTCGGGCTTGCCGATTGTGATCAACTTCACACGCACATGACCGCAAAAAATCCACCGGTTGCTGTTTCTCGGTATAGACACGAGGGAAGCTGCGTTTTTTGACAACCGATGGTGCCCATGGAGATGTTCGGTACGCTGATACCAGAACTCAATTCTGAACTGCATACAGGGAGGCCCGATGTAACGGAGATTTGGAGGCAGCGAAGTGAATTAATCCACGGGCGTCAGAAGTCCCGCCTCATGGTGCGAGCGAGGGCCGGGTCTGTGCGGTGACCAGTGTCTACTAGAAATATACTCCTAAAGCTAACCTGTCTATCATTCCCTTCATCTGACTGCTTATCCCGCAAGGTATTTAAAACACAAGCTTCCAGACTCCCTCCAACTTGTGTGAGAATACTCGTGTAAAGAGACCGAAAAAAATGTGAAGAAAATACGGGCTGAAGTGGTGTGTGGGCGCGGCCGTGGACAGCTGTGAGACTGCCTGGGCGGGGCTTATGACGCGGCCACTGCCTACACCGCGCCCACACCTCCCACCGCCACCCCTCCACAGAAAAACAACCAACTTAACTCCATCTAGTTTATTCATGCACGTAATGCCCTCGGTTTTGTAAATACGCAGAAAAGGACCAAAAGGGGAAATAAAACACCCCTCCCGCTGGCTTGAGAGCAAAACTCGCCACGTAAATCTCCTGGTCGATAGCAAGGGTGGCAAGTTTTCAGGTACTTGTGTGGGGTGTCGCGGTGCCTTCTCGTGTGTCTCCGCGGCGCCGAGCTCAGCAAATGACGGCGCGGCGCGGGCCACTCCAGGAGCATAATTCTGGCCATAGGAGCCACTCAGCGCGCACAGTGACACACCCTTCCACCGACACCATTGGGAGATGGACTTAGCGGATGTCAACAACGGGGGAACAAGAGAGTTTGTCGGATCTTGTGGCGGCCGTGTGGTTCATTTGTGGACGGTTCGGGGGAGACAGGATCCGCCCCCTCCACCATCCTTCATTACAACACGCTGACGTCACCTCCAGAAGCGCTATTCCACTTGGGACCATCCTCCTCCACCACCACCATCCATTCTCCACTCCGGATTCCGCAAAGGTGAACAGCGCAGAGCCAGGGTAAGCAAAGGAGAGAACCAAACGGGGACCTGGAACCGGATACTCACACTCCTCGGTATGTAAAGCAAAGTCAAGCTCGTGAGGTTCATGACCCGCTTGATGCAGTGACGTAGTTTTTATTTTATTTTTGCTATCTCCCGGGAAATGTATTTAGCTTAGGAGAGACTTTTTGAACTGGAGGGGGTTAGATATTGCCTTAATTAGCCCCCTCGCCGCTAGAGGTCCTTCCTAAGTTGCATTAAATCGTCTAGTGGCAACCAGATGAAAAAGAAGGGACCGCTCTGAGAGGGTTAAGGTAAGGCAATCATTCAAGGCTGGGATTCACCAAACAACTTACGGTAAATTTCTTCCCGCAACTAAGATCTTTCTGCTGCTAGAGAACAAGGAATAAACGACGACACTACGCTCTCTCCCTTCCTTGTCCTTTCTGCAGATAACGATGCTTAGGTTCGACAGGAAATGTGATCGTAAGTTTGTTAATTCACGGCCACAGTTCTCCGATGAGTCCTCGATGAGTCAGGTCGTCCTCTAATCATCATCATCATCATCATCCTACTGCTCATCGATAAACAAACCCGCTCTTCTCCCTTCATCCCTCTTCTCCTCCGATATCCTTCTGCTGCCTACATATCTTGTCTTAATTTATTCATCGTCTCAGCCTCTCTACCTCAGTGTAAACGGTATACCATGTAAGTTTCGCTGATTAATCGTAAAAGTTGACTTCCACTTAACATCACCATCATCATCCAACGCTTATCCCCACCCAGTAAGACTCTGTTACCGTTACCTTCTTATACCTTCTCAGCACTGACGGTAGGATATGAGTCTCAAATCTGCCACAAACAACTCAGCCTCCATATCGATCACCCATTTCCTATGTATTCTGTCGCGGTGTTTTCATCTCCCGTCCCGTCTACCGTTTTGCCTTAGACGGTACAACACATCGTTCTTACACTGACGGTAGGATGAGTCTCAAATCTGCCACAAACAACTCAGCCTCCATATCGATCACCCATTTCCTATGTATTCTGTCGGGGTGTTTTCATCTCCCGTCCCGTCTACCGTTTTGCCTTAGACGGTACAACACATCGTTCTTAAAGCTGCCGTGGAGAAACAGTGAGCCACCATATCGACTACTGAAGTTCCTCTCTATCCTGTCTCAGTTCTTCCTCATTCCGTCTACTGTTCCACCTCAGAACTGACGGTACAGAACATCGTTTTTACAATTTATTTTCATTTCCCGGATACCGTTTTTATCTCAGTATTGATGTTTCTTATAGCTTATTTCATTCACTTCCCGTCTACCGTTCCGATTCAATATTGACGGTACAACACTTAAATTACCATATAAAGAAATAAGCTCCTATATGGAACACTCATTTCTTGTGTGTCCTATGTCATTTCTGTCATCTCCGCCTACCGTTCCGTCCACAGAAAAGCCCATCACCCTCCATCAAGATCCCTGATTATATCGCCACTACTCTGTTCCTCTTTTTCCTTTCACTTCCTTCATCTTCCGCCTACCGTACTTTGCACTGACGGTGCGAGACATCGTTCTTAAAGCTATCACAGAGAACTCAGCTGCCATATCGACTACTAATATCCTGTTAATCCTGTCTCATTACCTCCACCTCGCATCTTCCGATCCATGGAAAAAGGTACATCATCATCATCATCATCATCATCATCATCATCATCATCATCACCACCACCACCACCACCACCACCATCACCATCATCTTCGTGCTTAGACCATTCACTTCCGCTAGACCCCGTTTAATTTCCTTATCTCCAGATCTAGACTAAATTCTCGCTATCCTGGCACAATTTCTCAGTACTGACGGCGCAACACACCGTTCCTAAGGATAAACAAACCAGCTTCCATATCAACCATTCTGTTCCTCTCTTCGCTGTCTGAGTTTTTTCCTACTTCATCTACCGTTTCATCGGCAGAAAAACATGCCATCCTTCAGCAAGATCCCCCCTCATATCTACCCCATTCATATCTACATCCATTTTCATCTCCTTCATCTCCTAATCAAGACCCAATTCCTATTTTCTTGTCATTTTCTTTGTGATGACTGTACAGAACATTCTTCTCAAACAATCAGTCTTCCACATTTACCACTCCATTTCTCTCTATCCTGCTCATTTCTCTTTCCTTCCAGCCACCGTTCCATAGAGAGAAAAGCCCGCTGTCCCCTATCCAGACCACTCACCTCCTCTATATCCTATTTCATTTCCTTCATCTGATTTAGACTCAGTTCCTTTTACCCTGTTACATTTTTCAGCATGGACGGAACAGCTCATCGTTCTTAACTTCTTCAGGGTCTGTTTCATCATATTCTTGCTACCTCCAAGTCTGTGCACATTAGAATAGACTTTTTGACCGGCAGACTTTAAACGTATCCTTAATTAAGCCTTAAGTTAAGCCCTTCACAGCATGATTATTTTCTTTCTGGAAGCG
This sequence comes from Birgus latro, assembly GCA_018397915.1. Lineage (NCBI taxonomy): Eukaryota > Metazoa > Arthropoda > Malacostraca > Decapoda > Coenobitidae > Birgus > Birgus latro. The sequence goes on from JAGKTI010032633.1 coordinate 9,300, forward strand.
GAATAAATCGTTTAAAAAGGCAAGAATTAAAACGACGTCATTGGACTGAAGAGGATAAAGCCATCGTTAATGATATAGTTTCTACATAACTCCCCCCCCCCTTTCCCCGCTCCTCTCTATTCCACTGACGTCCCTCGTCCTTTCACCTTTCCACAGACAGAAAAGTTCATTATTATCTATCTAGGCAACCCAGTTCCTCCATATCTAGCTTCATTTCTCTCACCTCCCGATCTAGACTCAGTTACTGTTATCCCGTCACATTTTCTCAGTAATGATGGTCCTGCACATCCTTCTTAAAGATAAACAACCCACCTTCCTTATCGATTACGCACTTCCTACTAGTCCTGTCTCATTCCTGTCACCCCCTGTCTACCGTTTTGCTTCAGTACTGACAGCACGGGAAGTCGTTCTTGACCCATCAGCCCTATGGCATGATTTTTTTCCCCTGCTATCTGCTGACGATTTTTTTTCCAGCTCAGGACAGACTTGTGAAACTAGAGAGGTTAGGCACAACCTTCATTAACTCCTTCACTTACAGGTGACCATCCTAAGCTAAATACAAAGATCTGTTGGCAGCAGGATTACAGCAGAAATGACGTCTTCGCACTGAAAGGGATAAAAGCCACTTGAATGCACCCAACGTCCACATCGACCACTTAGTTCCTCTCTGTCCCTTCTCACTTATTCCCCTTACATCAACCATTCCATCGAGACAGAAAAGCATCATCACCCTCCACCCAGATCTCTCCTTCTGTCTAGACCACTCAGTTTCTATCCTACCTCAGTTCTCCTTCTCATCTAAACCACTAATTTCCTCTCTATCTTATCTCATTTCCGCCCTCTCTCGTCTACCGTCTCTATTCAGTATTGACGGCACACCTCTGCAATCCGATAACGTTTTTCATATTCCATTCTTGCTACCTAAAGACGATTTTATTCACTGTAAGGGAGATTTTTCGTAGTGGTGGGATCAGATACAGCTCTCAGTGATCCCTTTACTATGAACGGTACCCTCCATGGTAGGAAAACCGTCTGGTGGTAGCAAATCAGCTTAATTCGCAACTCGACGCAAGGGGATGACACCACTCTAAAGGATATCTTGGATGCTGTCTGGACCACTCAGTTCCTGTTTTACCCTGTCTCATTTCCTTACAGTTCCCGTCTACCGCCTGAACTCAGTATGGTCGCTTCGGTACACCATCATTCCGTCAAGATTATCTCCACCACTCACTTCCTCCCATTCATCCTGCCTCGTTTCCTTCACCTCCCTTACAGTTCAGTATTGACGATACCTTACATTGTCTCCTGAGCCACTGAAACCACTTCAGGACAATGACGTACCTGTTTTTTTCATTTTAGCTGCCACCAGACGATTTTAGTTAACTCTGCAGAAAATCCTTGTAAAAAACAGGTTAATGAAGACAATAGCTAACCCTTCCAGTTTGAAAATCGTCATCTCCAGTTCGAAAATCGTCTGACAGTACCATGAATAAAACATAAATGGCGTCCTCGTGGTGAACGGGATCAAATTATCGTTCCTTTCTGACTCAATATGGACGGTATGGTAGAGATGCTGAAAAAAAAAAAGTTTCATATTTTACCTGAATAATTACGAAACTCTTACACAGTATTCTGAAAAGTCTGTTGGGCTCCGGAGATCGCCTCGTTGGGTTTCAGAAGTCATTGTTCACTGTTTAACTGTTCATCGTTCTGGAGTGGATCAGCATTTATGTCCGTAGCTAGTGTACAGTCGGCACAAAAAATTCCTGTCGTCTCTCCTGTTTGCTCTCCAGGGACTTTGCAAATCAGTGAAGTGAATCTGCAGCAGCCGACACTGATGACATTGATCTATATAGTTAAATAAAGTCATCATTTTCAGTTGCTACAGATACACTACACTGATGCTGAAAGACCATGGAGAGAGAGAAACAGGAAAGGCGACAGGACTTCTGATGCCGACCGTACATCCTCGAAAAAGCCATCGTAAAGAGCCAGTGTTCCGTCACAAGTGTTCCGTTTATCACGTCATTATTGCAGCGTTCAGACGATTTCATTCACCTTGGCCGAGACTTTTCGAACTGGCTGGGTTCTCTCTCTCTCTCTCTCTCTCTCTCTCTCTCTCTCTCTCTCTCTCTCTCTCTCTCTCTCTCTCTCTCTCTCTCTCTCTCTCTCTCTCACTTCACTTCTAGAGGTCATTCCTTAGCTGAATAAAATCGTAGGACAACAGCAAGAGTAAACTTTTAAAAGAGTCATCTGATTGCAAGGGTTAATTTTTTATGTTATGTACTAATTTCTTTCACTTCTGTCTTACTTCACTTTGTTTCTGGATCGAACCCTCCCCCCCCCCCAGAAAAAAAAAAACCTCTTAGGTGGGAAATATGGCTGGGGTGATGATGATGATATATCCCGTCGACTGTTCCATCTCTGCATTAACCCCTTGAATCCGATTTTATTTTTAATTCTTGGTGTCTCAAAGCTTAGAAAAGACTTCTGGAATTCGAGAGTTTTATACATAACCACCAATTACGCGTTTATAGCGAGAGTTCTGAGGTGAATAAAGT
>JAGKTI010032634.1:0-11859 GCA_018397915.1 Birgus latro
TATTGCCTTTAAAAACCTATTATTACTAAGGAGCCCTGCCGTCCAACATAAAACCGTCTGGCTCAAGCGAGAAACAATACAGAAGACGCCATCATTTCGCCACAAGTCATATCACATGAGAAAAATTACACCCGTTCTTCACTGTTCTCATTTTATCTTCCTCCTTTCTTCCTTTTCTTCATTCATCGTGCCTCCTCCCTTCTTTCCCTTCCCCCTTACTAAACACCCTTTTTCCTGTTTTTTTTTCCTTCACTGTATCTTCCTTCTCGCTCTCTTACCCTAACTTCAGTTTTCTTCCTCGCATTTCCATTACTTAGTTGCTCTTCTTGCCTCCCCTTCCCTCACTCCATATCTCCCCATTTCTCCCTTTTCAGTCACTTCTTTTTCCTTCCCATAGTTCATCTCTCTTCCTCCCTCTGCTTTCCCTTACGCCATTTCCTCATTTTTCTTCTCCCTTCCTTTGCTCCCTCTCCCCTCTTCCCTCTCTTTCCCTTCCCTGCCACAGTTTCCCTCTTTCCTCCTCCTTTCCTTTCTTTCCTCCCATTTCTTTCTCTTCCCTTTCCTTTCCCCCCACTCCCTTTGCTCTCATTTTCTTTCCTCTCCCTTTTCTTTCCTTTTTTTTTTTCCTTTGTTCTTTCCCATCATTCATTTCTTTTGCTCCATCTCTTTCTCCTCTCATTCACTTTCTCCTTCCCTCCCTCCTCCTTTCTCTCTCTTTCTTCATTCCACTTCTTTCCCTCCCTCCCCGTCTTCATATCTTCAGTCCCCTCTTCCTCTCCTGCCCCTTTTCTTCCCGTCTTGCCCCATTCCGATGAAGGCCTGTCTTATCTGACCTTGAAAGTGAAGACAGCGTAAGCAAGGGTTTATTTCATACATCTCCCCATATAAGAAATTTGAAAATATGATGCTGATGATGATGATTAACTCTTCAAACCATGACGTGCTTCATACGTCCATACTTTCCTCAGAGCTTTAATTCAGCTTAGGAGCGACTTTTCAAATAGGAGGGATTAGATTGAGCCTACACTGACCCTTTCGGTAATAGTGTTTTTTTTTTTTAAACCGAATAAGTCAGTGTGGTGGTAGCCTGAATAAAATCAAGATTTCATCGTAATGGAGGGATTTAAGTCCTCTTATGTTACTGATGCAAACTAGGTCGATATTACGAAATAAAAGAAACCTTTGATGGTGCGTCCATTCCTGCACTATTCTAAAGAACCAAAACATGTCAAGTGGGCAGGGCGTCCTCTGGCTGATAACCTGATCCAGATGGAGATCTACCATTATGCAAAATTTTGCTTTCCTAGGCTGAAGAAAAAATCCTTATATACCGGCATTGCCCTTCCCCACCAGGGGCCGACTCCTTGTGGGAGGAATGTGAGTTCCACCCTGCTTAATTTCTGTACCAGGTGGAAATCTACCACTGTGAAAACTTTCATTTCCTGAAAACAAAAAATGACCATGAACACTGGTGTTGCCTGGGACCCTCTTAGGGCTGTTCCCCTGTGGTATCCCCCTTGGGATCCCAGCTAGCATAAAATTTGGTCCGAGTGGGTTACCACTGTGCAAAATTTCTTATTCGTAGATGAAAAACCATAATGTTGTCCCTCCCCAGGAGCCATTCCCTTGTAAGGGACGGGGGAGTCCCACCCTGAAGGTCTATCACTGTGGAAAATGTTATCTTCATAAGTTAAAATCACGACCTTTCGTATCAGCACTGTCCATCAACCCCCGTGTGCTCGGTCTTCCTGTGTCCCACCCTGCCTGATGCTTGGTCCGGGTGTAGGTATCCCATTGGGCATCATTTTGTTTTCCTAACTCCCCTATCCCCATAAGGCCTGGAGGGCATTCTTAACCTGTCACGTTCTGACCGATTCTCCACCTCTGACCCCCCTAATCTCGACCAATTTCGGATTTTGTTTTTTTGTTTTTGTTTTGGCTCAAACCTCTGCTTTTGGTGAGAAACATCGAAAATTCATAGAGAACTCGCCCTCCTGAGCTTATAAATGTTGCTACAGGTGAGAGTCAGGCTTACCTTTTCATTGTCTCTGAGGGTACCTGGCTTCAAAGAAAACGAATAATGGGAGGGTTAACTAATTCAAGCCACTTTAAATTACATATTTATTTATTTATTTTGTACAAACTTTTATGTAGTACAAGAGTATATTGGTTTTCATACAATAATATAGGCAATATAAGCGTTCTTCACTCACCAAACACATCAATAAATGGCACCTTCCTTTACAACATTACCTCCTCATCACTTCTTTTTGTTTCTTCCTCTAGCTTGTTTATTCCTTTGTTCTCCACCTCAGAAATCACTTTCACCGCGAATTTCGTCATTGGAGAGACCGTGGCGCGACATGTCTTAACTGGCCAGGTCACTGCTATCAGGTGCATTGCTGAGAAAATGGCATGTGGGGGGGGAGGGGGGATCAGGTGGGGCCAGGCAGTATCCCCGCTTTACAGCAGGTAGAGGAAGGTCTCCCACATATGAAACTTGAAAAATGTGCAAGTGACTGACTTTGCAATTGCATAACATATGNGCATTGCTGAGAAATGGCATGTGGGGGGGGAGGGGGGATCAGGTGGGGCCAGGCAGTATCCCCGCTTTACAGCAGGTAGAGGAAGGTCTCCCACATATGAAACTTGAAAAATGTGCAAGTGACTGACTTTGCAATTGCATAACATATGGGTACGTCGTCGGGCGTCACCATGACAGAACGTTGCGATGTACCCATACTTCCGGGACGCCTCGGGTTAAAAACGATGCAATTGCTTAGTACATTAGTGATTGGCACAATCAGGGACAAACAGCGTCTCTGGCCACCCCTGCCAGTGCAGCAAAAATAATATGAAAGAGAGCATTAACTCTTTTACCCTGATGGCGCATTTTTATGTTATTCTTTTTTGGCTGTTGTAATATGCGGAATATATCGATGAGTATGAGGTTTTACGAGCCCTCCTATGCTAACGAGAATACCGATCACAATAGGAACGAAAGGTTACTAAAAGATTTTAATTCTTTCAGTACGATAAAATCTTAGTTTTTCCTTGCTACATCTGGACGATTTTATTCAACTTATCGAAGGCCATTCGCGATGAAAAGATTAACGAAGTCTGTGCCGAATTTCTTCCAGTTCAAAGGACAAAAAGTCCCACCAGAGTTGACAAATCTTCTGGCTGTAGCAAGAATATAATATAGTGGACGTCATCGTAGTGAGAAGGGTTAACAGGGCTATGTAATGGCTGTAATTGTTAGGTCATGATTTCATCAAAGTTAGGTCACAGTCACTTCACAGCTTAATCATAGAAGGTTGGTTTGGCTGGATTTGGGTTATGTTAGGCTGAGTTTGGTGGGTGGGGTTAGGTCTGGTTAGGTTAGATTAGATTGGGTTGAATTTGTTTATTAGATTAAACTGGATTAGGTTACTTTGGGCTTGGGTGTCTTATCGCTTCACATATTTGAAACCTTGGATGCAGTAGGTCACCCGTCCGAATTGTCTTCCTTATTCATTTTTAGATGAGAGAGCGGCCTTGCCCTTCTTTCATTCACTAACGTGATTTGGAACCGAGTTGCTTCACTCCTGTATTCTTTAGCCACCTAACATACCATGAAATCACCTCATCTGAGCTTATATCCTATCCATAGCATACCTATACAATTAATGTTAGTTTGGAGGACACTGCTTTATAACTAAATGTGTTAACAATCTATCACATTAAAAATGGTCGTCGCTCATGTTTACAGTATTCTCATGTGTGCCAGAAATTAAACATGATTCAATCACAGTTCTTTCATCTTCGAAGAATGTAAGTGTTCAAAGAAAAGAAAGGTGCCCGTAAGTGAAAGAGAGTTCCTTTCAGGTCAGAGAGGAAATAGACAGATGTACCAGTACATTGGAAAAGTGGATACAAAAGAAACAAAAATCCTGCTACAACGAGCAAAAAGAAAAAGGGATGCAGAGAACTACAAAGAGAAAACTTGCGATTCTATTTGTCAGAAAGGCCAAAATAGGATGAAGAAAATGAGTGATACAGATGATAGTTTGGAAAATGATGGTACAGATGAAACATATTGTCTAACTGTCGAAAAAAAGAGGGGAAAAAAATTAAGATATCAGAATGCGAATCAACTGTGAACTGGTTACAAGAGAAGCTGATCGATTTGGTGTGAGTGATAGAGGTGCCGCTTCAGTTGCCACTTCCGCTCTGGTGGGTGGTGGACTTGTTTCACCCGAAAACAAGAATTTAGTTATAGACAAGGAAAAGTAAGACGTGCCAGAATATGAGGCAGAGAAAGACTTCAGCATATAAAAAAGAAAGACATACCAGCAGTGTATTTTGATGGAAAAAAAGACAAAACATTAGCACTGGCAGAGAGAAAAGATGAAAATGGTTGTCTGTCCATTCACCAAGTAAGCAAATTTGAGGAACATATTTCATTAGTTAAAGAGCCAGGGACTGAATACCTTGGCCATGTAACTCCTGATGGGGGAACAGCAGCAGCTATTTCTGAGTGCTTGATGAACTGTGGGCTGAAGACTCAGATGCTTGTTGCAACAGAGTGTGACTGTACACCAGCCAGTTAACACAGTGACGAAGGGCCGAGCAATAAAATTGATTGAAGACTTTCTTAACCTTCCTTTGCGGTATCTTATATGTTTGTTACACTTCAGTGAGCTTCCATTTCGGCATATATGTAATCATTTGGATGATGAAACCTCAGGGCCCGCAGCATTCAAAGAAAAGATTGCGAAGAATATAGGAGAAACAGTTAGTAACCTTCCTGTGGTAAATTTTGAACCAATCCCAGTAGATGAAGCGAAGGAGTTTCATGAGACCTATTCAGAGCTGGTATGCAGTGTCATCTGGAAAATTTCCTGCATCATTCTCTTCAGTTGAACCAGGCCCATTAGCACACTCAAGACGGCTGACAGCATGTGCAAGAATTTTGAGACTGTATTGCTCAGTACCTCTTGCTTCCAAACCACTGAAGACATTAGCCAAATATTTGATGACCACATACATTCCGACCTGGTTTAAGATTAAGAAAAACCCTTCCCGTGCCAGTGGGCCAAAACATCTATTCAATGCTGTTACCAAGATCAAATACATGATAGATGAGTGCTTGGGAGCATATAAGGCTGCTACCCAGGCTATTCAAACAAACGCAGTCTTTTAAACGCAGTGTGTCCAGGCATCTCGAAACGACTGGATCTTGAATTTGGCTCTCTCTTATAATGTTTTTGTTTTTTTTCTTGGAAGGAACAGTTTGCGGGCTCCTGGCCTTTGGTTCCTTCTTCCTTGCATTAAAAAAAAAAAAAAATGCTTTCTATGCCCATCCGGAAAACATGCTTTTGGGCATGGCATTTGATGAAGATATTGACTTTAGAACTAGAGATGTTGTGAAGAAAATTCTAGCAGCAAGAAACAACCCGAAACAAGAAAGAAGACAATTGAACGTACCAGAGATAAATCTGGGGGCAGATCATTATACTCTAATGATCAGCTGGGATGTGGTGGATATTACACAACCATCACTCCTCAAGAGCTTGTCTGTTGAACTACATGGTTTGGCTGAAAGTCCTGAAGTTGTGGAAATGCTGTGTCCAAAGTGTCTTTACCATACTCAGTCAGGTGAACGGACGGTAAAGCTGGTGACTGAAGCGTCTGCAAAAGTTTATGGTTACAGAAACCGAGATGGGTATATAAGAAACACACTCAAATCAAGAAAAATAATGCCAGCATTCAAATCAAACAAGGATTTCAAAGCAGAGTAAATCTGGCCCAGGTTAACAGAAGGGTGGATGTGATGGGTTAGGTGTGGAACACCATTTGCAGCCACCTCCTCGTGGTGAGTTCTGGGTGGTGCATGGTCAGTGTGCTACGAAGGGCTGCATAATAAAGTGTCCAGGCGCCACCTCTTACTGACATGATACGGATATAATATTTTGCAGTTCTCTTGTCTTTATATAGGAGCAAGTTTTCCCCTCTATTATAAAAATAAAATTGGATTTTTTTTTTTTTTTGGGGGGGGATCTTATGACCCGGTCTAATCTATCTATCTATGTATGTATCTATAATATGATACAATAAGAAGAGGGGATTATTGAAGTAGGCCAGTTGGGCCATGCTAGGCTGCTCCTACAAGATTGGCTGAAGTACTAGAATGATATAAGGATGGTAAAGAAGAAAGCCCTCCCTCGCCCTCGAGACCGTCCAGCTGAAGCCAGTAGGAAAGTCAGAGGGACCACGCGGTACAGAAAAGCTGGCGTGGACCTTTTATAGGACTGTGCGAAAGGAGAATTAGTACTGGTTATCAGATTTTCTTATATCCAACGCCTACTTGTCATATGCTTATCTAGCCTCAATGGAAGGGGCAGCAACTACAGTACTAGCAAACTTATTCCATTTGTTCACTATATTTCCCAACCAGCTCCTACCTATTTCCTTATAAAAGGGGATTTATCTGGTTTGAAACCATTACTTCTAGCTGCATCATGTACACTTTAAGTACCTTGCGACTATCTCCCTTATTTATGCTGTTCATCTGCTTAGATACCTCAGTTAAGTCTCCCCATACTCTCCGCCTTTCTAGTGAGTGCAAATTTCGTATTTTCAGTCTGTTCGTTCGTTCGTTTTTGGAGGCTCGAACATGATTGCATGCGTCGGCCTTGGTCACCTAATGGCGGCTCTCCATGCTGCTCGATCTCTGGCAGCTTCCGTATTCAGTCCCTTATCCCTGAGATCACACTGAATGACCTCGTTCCAGGTCTTTTTCGGTATACCTCTCGCAACCCTACCTCTAACATTAACACTTCTCACCTTCCTCACCCAATTATCATCCCCCATCCTCTTCATCGACCCAAACCATCTCGATCAACGTCTCCTCATCACAGCACCAATACACTCCAGTCCCATTATACCCCTCGGCTCCTCCATCGTAAACCTAGCACCCCCAGGTCTCACACTCAGGGACGCACTGCACATTTACCTAATCACTGTCATTTCTGTACGTTTGATCCTGGGAATATCCTCTCCCTTTTCTGCCCAAGACTCACTACCATACAGCATTACACTCCTAACACATGCTTAGCACGGAGGAAGAACCCTTTCAATGTAAGGAGATGCAACAGCTCCCTGAACTTCTTCCAACAATTCCTTACTCTAGCCACAGAGCTATCTCCAGCCCCACCTCCAGCACATAACCTGTCTCCCAGATAACAAAACTCTTCAGCACACTCAAGAGACTCACCAGCAAATTCAATCCTTTCACGCCTGACAATCTCCATCTGCTCTCCCCGACACCCCGCACACAGGAAATAATGATCTCGCAGTCTTCCTCTAATACCACTACATCTCTTATGCACCCACTTATCACAGAAGCTGCGCAAGATGGAGTCACTTCCCACGCCCTTGTGGCAAATCGCACATGCCCACTCTCCCTCTCCTTTGACTACCGACACCACCCCTAGATACCATCACTTTTGTTCTATCTGCGTTTACTCTCAAGCTCTTGTCCCATCCCACCTCTCCACTTCCTAAATCTTTCCTTCGCCTCCCTTTCATTCTTTGCAATCAACACCAAATCATCAGCATACATCACCCACGGGAGTCCATTTCTGAAGTCACGTGAGAGGGCTTCAAGTACCATGATAAACAACAAAAGGCTCAAAACTGATTCCTGGCGCACATCAACATTAACAGAAAACTCATCACTCAAATCTCCATTCACCCTTACCTGGGTGCGAGCACCCACATACATGGCCACAACCACCCTAACCAGCCACTCCTCGATCCCAAGTTTTCTCGTTAACCACTTCACCACCTCTCAAGGAACTCTGTCAAAGGCTTTTTCCAAATCAACAAAAGCAATGTACAGTTCCCTTTTCTTTCCCATATATTTTTTCTGAAGCTGTCGAACAATGAATATGGCATCAGTGGCCCCTTTGCCTGGCATAAAGCCAAACTACATCTCATCAATGTTCACTCTTTCTCAAATCATACTTTCTAGAACTCTCTCCATTAACTTCATTATCTGATCTAAAAGCTTTATGCCTCTATAATTCCCTATTTCCAGGGCATCACCCTTCCCCTTGTACACATTTACAATTACACTCTTCATACAATCATCTGGGACAACAAACTCATGTATAATTGTATTTATCAGGGCAGTGACTAACCTCACTCTTACATGTCCTGTGTCTTTCAGTATTTCAACAGTCAACTCAGACACATCTGCTGCCTTCCCCACCTGCATCCTGCCTATTGCCCCACTCACAGTAGCAGCGTCAATTAAAGGCCAAGGGCCAAATATTGAATCTGCTGGCTCCAAACCTTGCCTGTCCCAGTCAAACTCTTCATTCAACAACCGGATGTCATGCTTTCTCCATGCGTCTTTAATATCCACATTGTTCACCACTACCCTTCCTTCATCATTCTTGACACACTGCTCACCTGTGATATCCCTATTCTCCCTCTTTATCTGATTTACCATCTTAAATATCATGTTCTTCCTTTCCACACGATTTAAGTTGTCAAGTAAAAGTCTCTGTGACTCGGACTTCGCCGTGTAATCCTTTTTTCTAGTCCTATGCTTGGCAGACAAGTAATCCACTTTACCACCCTTCATCCATTCCCGGAAAAGCCTTCTTTTCTCCTTAATTGCAGCTTCTACACCCTCATCCCACCACCAAGTTACTTATACGTCTTGGTGGGGCTCTTTTCCATCCAGATACTGTATCAGTAACTCTCAAGAGGTTCTTCAGAGCTCTGTACTGTTCATTAACACTTCCATCAACGTCTTCCTGTTCAGCCACCACTCTCCTCATCCCGCTATAGAAAGAATCCCTTATTGCTTGGTTTTTCAGTTTCCATATTTTCCTCATAGGTGCATAGATTCTCTATTTCATCACCTGCTCCTTAAGTACCATGTCACATATCAAAAACTTGTGTTGCTGCGCACACTCCTCGCTCCTTATAACTTTAACATCCCTCGCAAACCACTATCAGCCCTTCTGATCAGGAAATAGTCTATTTGGCTGCTATTTTCCCCAGACTCGTATGTAATCAACCTACTCTGTCTCTTCCTGTAATCTGTGTTGCACACAGTCATGGTCATTGCCTCTCTAAACTCGAGTATCCTTTCCCCTTCCTCATTTCCTGTACCATACTCACATCCCCCATGTATTCCTTCATAACCTTGAGCTGCGTCAACTACATGGCCAATTACGTCCCCTCCAAGAACTACAATCTCATCATCCCCCATACTACACGTATTAAGCCATCCCAAAATCTATCCTTCTCTACCTCATCCAAGCATGCCTGTGGAGCATACGCCGACATAAATGCGACCATCCCCCCCCCCAGCAAAATTTTCACTACTGTTGTCTTATCACTTATGCTCATAACATTCATGACATATTCCATCCATTTCTCCCCAACCAACACACTAACACCACCATATCCATCTATCCTACCCTGCCAAAACAACTTATAATAACAGTCCCTCCAAGCTATCTTTCTTTCTGATCACCCCTATACCAGACTTCTTGCACACATCCTACATCCACCCACCTCCTACTCAATGCCTCAACCACTTCCCCCGTTCTACGCCTCAAACTTCCCACATTCCACAGATTGAATTTCATTCTTCAACTTGGTCATAATCAGTACAAATAACAAAGGGGACAGACATGCCACAGGCCTCACCCACTGCACAGTCCCTTCTCCAGGCAATGGATCTGGGACCCCTAGCCCAGGCTGTGGAAGTGGCCTCGGGGCACCCTGCCAGGACAGCTACAGGGGCACTCTCCAAGCACGCCTTGGCACCGTTACTGTCCAGCCATTATTCACACATTGATAGGGCAGCCTCTCGGGGCGCTACTCCCAGGATCTGACCCCTCTCTATTGAACGGAAGTGGCAGCCTGGAAACCACAATGCCCTGTACCTTCTAGCACAGGTTCAAGCCCTATCTCACCTCGGCTCCGTGATCTATGCTGGCAAAGCCCTCATCACACCTCCCCTTAACCCGCCGAGTCCCGACCGGTTTTTTACCCAGCCTAACACCAGATCCCGACCGACTTTTTGTTTTTTGGCTGAAACCTTCGCTTTTGGTGAGATACATCGAAAATTTATAGTGAAATCGCGATCCTGAGGTAAAAAAATGTTGATACAGGTGTCACTCAACCTTACATTTTCCTTCTTTTTCAGGGTACCTGGCTAAGAAAACGAACTATGGAAGGGTTGACTAATTCAAACCACTTTAAATTACGTATTTATTCCATTTATTTGGTACAAATTTATGTGTAGTAAAAGTCTATAATGGTTTTCACACAATAATATAGGTGTTTATAAGCATTGTTCACTTACCCAAAACCCAGTATATGGCACCTTCCTTTACGACATTACCACCTCATCACTTCTGTTTGTTTCTACCTCTAGCTTCTTTGTTTCTTCGTCCTCCACCTCAGGAATCACTTTCACCGTGAATTTCGTCATTAGAGAGACCGTGGGGCAACATTCCTTTACTGGCTGGGTTACTGCTAACAGGTGAATTGCCCAGTGTGGGGGAAGGGGGGAAGGGGGGTAAGGAGGGGCCAGGCAGTAACCCCACTTGACAGCAGGTAGAGGAAGGCCTCCCACATATGCCTACCAAAAATCACCCGCGAATGTTGAAAAATGTGCACACAATGGGCCTTGCAATTGCGTTAAGTAAATGTACGTCATTGGGTCTGTCCGCGGAAAAAAGTTGCGACGTACACCGTACGTTGATGGGACTCGGTGGGTTAAAAGGTCCGCCACTATAGTCGGTTTCAGGGAATCTGACGCACTGATTTTGCTAGCTGAGGACAGGTGGATTTGGTAACACTGCACGATGTCCTAGGGCGTTGATTGGTGGATTCCTGTTGTGTTTGAACTTTCACCAAATTGACTTTGTATTCCAGCCAACGCCCTCATTTATTTGTAAGATACTGGATCATGCAGATACAAATTAAAGCAATTATATCCTTAATGATAAATATGTGCCTTCTAAATTATTAGAGATAAACCTGAATGACACTGATAACAAAACTAAGTAAAGTCTCAACTGGACGCATACGGACAACAGTCAGCGACTGATTTAAATTAATTTAATTATGTTTGATTTCGTTCACACTGCACACTGTTTTATTATAGCAGCATAGTTCAACTATCATTTTCTCATGGAGTTTGCATTTATCTAATCTTCCTTTTTTCCACCATTAACAAATATTCGGTTATTCTACAGTGATGTAATCCATTACTTTCCCGACTCCTCTCTGTCGAGGGGTGAGAGATACGTCCTGCTCGAGGAGAGGGTGCATGGTGGTCAGGGTTAGGGTGTCCGTCTGTCTGTATGTATGTCTTTCTTATGATACTTATGAAAATGTTCAGGAAAATCAAACACCAAACTTATTAATGTAAGAAAATTAATTTTACTGAATCTGACTGAATACAAACTAATTCAGATTTTTAAAGCCACTGTTACCTATGAAGGTAATAAAAATGTTTGTGCACAGTATATCGAGAGTAGCATGTGCTGGCCCCAGTGAGGTGTGTGTGCATGTGTGTGTGTGTGTGTGTGTGTGTGTGCTTACACAGATCATAATTATTAGAAGATAAGCTAAGCATATCTAGGGTAAGGTTGTATATTAGTTGATGAGGTAATGGAGAGCATGGTATAGACTGTAGACTGTGACACTGAGTAGTAGTGGTGGGAAAATCATTCGAGCCTTCACAGGACCTCGGAACCACCTTGTTATGAACGTCTGAATTTCCGCCAAAGGTGCTGACTGTTATCCGTATGGGTCCAGTTGAGACTTTGTAATGAATGT
>JAGKTI010032635.1:0-11859 GCA_018397915.1 Birgus latro
CCCCTTTCTCAATCTTCTTCCCCCTCCTCCTTGTCTTCACATTATCTTTCATTCGGTTTCCCCTCCGTCTGTCTGTTTGTCTGTCTGTCGGTCTCTCTCTCTCTCAATCTTCCCCCCCCTCCTTGCGTTCACATTATCTTTCAGTCTGTTTGCTCTCTCTCTCTCTCTCTCTCTCTCTCTCTCTCTCTCTCTCTCTGTCTCCATAAATAACGAGTCCATAAAACTATAGGTCTGTTTTTATCTGACGGAACTGGGTCAATTGCTTAACAAAGGCCCGCCCGTATTCCCGTCGGCTAAGGGAGCTCCCTCACACCTCTTCCTTGGCGACTTATTTTTGGATACAGCTGGTTAATGTCCTTTCGTATATTATTTATGCTAAGTATGGCGATGTTTGAAGGCCTTACATAACACTGAAGAAGACAGTAAGGTGTCATAAGCAAAATAAATCGATTAGGAAAAGGTGTTGGGGAGCTTCCATCCCGTCGGTTAAGGAAGCTCCCTAACAGCTCTTCCTAGGCAATTAATTTTGCTTATTACACTTTGCCGTCCTCTTCTTTATTACTTAAAGCTCATTTGAATATCACAACATTTGGCAGTTAACGTACAACAACACGACATTAACCAGACAAAACCAAAACTAAATCACTTAGGAAGGGGTGCTAGGGAGCTTCCTTAACCGTCTGGAATTACGGTCCAAGTCGTGATTGCGTGAAATTTAATGAGCCTTGGAGACAGGGATGAGTCTCTTTGGTTACTAGTCAAATTAACCCTCCAATCTGACATCTGGCCATCAAAACTGAGCTAAAAGGGGTTACGTATCTTTGCAAGATGAAACGGAGCCGAATATACAGTAATTAAGTGTTATTTGAGAGAGAGAGAGAGAGAGAGAGAGAGAGAGAGAGAGAGAGAGAGAGGCAGGCCATTTCTAGCAATTATATCTAGCAATTGGCCACTAGCGAATTTTCAGCTATAAAACTGAAAATATCGACACTAATCACAGTTTTAAAATTCTGATATTACAGAACGACGTCAATTTTACGTACATACACACACACACAAACAGACACAACACACACACACAAACACAAAAACCACAAATACACACAAAAACAAACTCAAACACACACACATACACACACAAATAGACACAAAAAACACACACACAAGGCGGTATTCGTTGTACGGCTAGGAAGCTTACTAACACCTCTTCCTTACCGATTTATTTCCAATTCCGCTTCGTTACTATATTCTTGACTTATTCAATCTATGTCGATTTGAAAAGATATACAAAGCAAACCGGGAATATTAATGAGTAGTTTGGAGAATAAATCGTTAAGAAAGAGGTGTTAGGGAGCCACTGAGCTGTCATAATGGAGGTGCATTCTCATGGGTAGCGTCACATAGTTTGTGTGCCCGCCGCCAGGGGCCCAGGGCGGCGCTGATGATGTTTATGCGCTACGTCTGACGCCCGTCTTTTGAAATCAGACGATGAATCCGGAAACTATTGTGCGGCTAAAATATGGTGCCATGGTTCTGTGCGGCTAAAAATCTAGTGCCATGGTCCACTGTGCAGCTAAAATATAGCGCCATGGTCCACTGTGCAGCTAAAATAGTGCCATGGTCCACTGTGCACTGTGCAGCTAAAATATAGTGCCATGGTCCACTGTGCAGCTAAAATATAGTGCCATGGTCCACTGTGCAGCTTATGGAAACAACAGCGAAACATTAACAACAATCTCAGAAGGGTGTTCCAACTGCATTACCATGGTGGAGCTCAGTAACCTAACCTAACCATGAAACTAACACCTCTGGATCCTTAGTTATTTCTTCTTAATTCATGTAAAAAAAAAAAAAAAGAAGGAAGGAGGGAAACAAAAAAGAAAGTGTAAAAAAAATGTATTTTGCAAAAGAGAGAGAGAGAGAGGGGGGGGGAGATGAAAAGAAAAAGAATGTCTATTACGAGAGAGAGAATTAAACTTCATTCCTGTCATTAACTCTTCAACACCTGTAATGAGTGTGTAAGATTTAATCCAACAACCTTCTTGTGCATCATGTAAAACTTCAAAAACAAACCTTAAGAAAATAATGGTTAAAACTAATTATTTCCGACAAGAATATATAGAAAAAATGTCTCAAAAAGGTTAAATATATCGAATGCATATACTAAATTCTCAATACTCCATGGCTGTGCGAATGAAAGATAATACCGTAACAGACTCATATAAATTGAAAACCACATCGACGCCATCTTTGAAACTGGCGAAAATTGAAAATACTCATCACAAACTTGACATTTTCTACAATTTCGCTGCAAATTACGTAAAATTCATAATGCCCACGTTACTTCCCGCTGCCATATCAGCGACGATCATAATACTAAAATAATGACACTGTTTACGAGACGGCAAAATGGCAGTTTTAACCCACTTTTTTTTTTTTTTTACGCTTTCGACTTTCTATCATCAATTCAAAGATTTCCTTGCAGTACTTCTATCGCAAATTAATATAAAAAAAAAAAACGCGGTACAAGCTCATGCCCAAAGCCATTCCAGACTGAATATATATATACAATATATATCAAAAAGGAGACTCCATATTCAAATCCAAAGTGGCATGCGCCTATTCAAAATGGTGACACAAAACCTACCTGAGTATTTTCTCCTCCTTCCACGTTACGTTTCCTTTTTCATCCTCCCTCGCTTCTCCACCACGACTCAAAGGTTCTGGCCACACCATATTGAGGAATAACCGCACACTTGTCACCTGAAGAACGCGGGAAACTGAAATGCAAAACACCGAACTTCCTCCTTGTGACACAACTCAAAAAAACTATCATGAAACCGTCAGAAGTTTATGATATTCGTTTCCGTTTATAGAATAGGCAGTAATGATTTTATATGAAAATTATAATGCCAAATAATATGAGACTCCTTGCAAGCACGTAAACATGTAATTAAAAAAGTTGGAAAGTCGGCACTTCGAATGTTGTTTGAAACAACGCTTACTAAATGAGCTTCTTTTGTGCATGGAAGTAGGATCTAGAAAACCATATAATATACTTAAAATACACAAGAATTTTATTTTTTTTATATCAGAAAAATTATATAGTGATACATTTTAGGTACGTACCCCATAGTATTGTAGATTTGTTTGGTAGTAAATCACTTTTAATATTAATTGGTAAGTTATGCATCATCAATTAATTAAAACAAACAAATATAATGCACTCTGTAATACATAGCCTTAAGAATTATCATTATACATTCTACTACGATGTTGACATTTTGAGTAGTAAACAAAACATTCCGACGCCAGACGATCGAAATGTAAGGCCGCTTTGTATGACATCCCTCCTCGCCAAAATGGGCAACTGCCTCTTGCTCCTCGGCCTCAAAAAAGAAAAACGGTAACTTGTGTGTGGAGATGGGGGAGTATCAGGGGCGTGAGGCAGACGAGTGGCCGTATACTGAAGGGTACAAGTCGTGGTGGGGATGGTAGGGATTTGGGGGATTGTTGCATTTCAGGACTGGTTTGCAGTATTAGTTTTCTTGAGGCCTCAGTACTGTCACTATTTACGATATATGTACGATATATTTCCAGCTAACTTCAAGTTTCGTATGCAGCTTGATTCCAGTAGCTTGCAGGAGACCATTGTTATTTAATTATTCATGGTATGACTATGCCTATTTATGGATGCTAATATCCACTTACGTATAATATACCCAGAGAGTTATTTTTTAATCGTTTGATATCTTTTCTATGAGTAAGCAACTGATGTTGGTCTGTTTAGCTTTTTCTTCGTGTAATTGTTTTATCATGAGCATGAAAAGAAACAGTAATTTCCCAGACCTACCCTTACGTGTAATTGTTTTATGAGCATGAAAAGAAACAGTAATTTCCCAGACCTACCCTAACTCTACCACAGTGTTGTGACACAACCACCACAAAACTGTGACAAAGTGTAACAAAACTGTCACCTATTTTTATCGTAGACATTATTTTTACTGTCCCAGAAATTCATGTTTGAGCTGGCTAGCATTCTTAACTTAAATGTAAATCATTTTATTGGGAAAACAACAGTAGGAATTTGATTCAGAGTTTTTCAGATCACCCCCTGTAATGTGGCACATGTTTCTCTGAGTTTTAAAGAATGGACAGTGGTAAAGGTTATGATGCACTGTTCTGTTTCCTGATAAGACAGTGATGGTTAAGCAGCCAGTAATTGTAGGTCATGGTACAGCAAACTCACATAAGTAGCAACTGTGTAACTTTGTCAAGAGAAAGCAGTCTACCACTTAGTTATTTTTATTAAGGATTAGAGCAACTGTACTGGAAGGCTGTCATTTTTTTTTTTTTTTTACCTAGAATTGCACTGTCTTCCATTATTATTACTATTTATTTTTTCTTAGCACTTTTAATTAATTTCTTCTTACAGCTAATACACTTTTCACTACAGTACTGGTACTGTGCCACATATATTGGTGCATTAGAACCTGTGTGAAAAACTAGGCAAAATTTCAGGATAACTTGAATATAGAATTGTTGGTCAAAGTTAGTTATTTTTTAACTGTGGTGAAGAGATTCGTCAGGGTAGACTTCACTGACAGAACATAATGATGGTGATGGTTAATTTACTAATTGTTAGTTGCTGTAACATGAAAGGTACAGTACAGTAAGAGAAGGATATTGTAAGCTTATTCATATGTTGTACTGTACAGTATTGTATTTTGACAGGAGCCACTAACTGTACAAGAGCTCTTAAAAAGATAATTTTTTATTAGGCACGGTTCATACAGTAGCTCTCATACTTTTATTCTTTCCATTTGCTTGTTTGTGGATCCTGCCCACCCCATACATTAGTAGGAAATGGGGTTATAATGGTAATGATCCTGATGTTAGAAAATCTTGTATATTTCTGTACGAAGGTGTGTTGTGTATAACATTATAGACCAGACTGTATTTCTACTTAACATGGCTGCCTGCCCTGCCTCCTGCTGGTGTTGGCAGTAGCTACGAAGAAATGGGCTATGAACATGGGTTAGTGTTATGGCACCAGGCCTTGGGTAGTGTCACATTGCTGGAATTGGGTCTAATGTGTCACCACACCTCACTCACATGTGCTGGGCTTTCAAAATTTTCAAATACCTGCAGCTAACATTTACTGCACTGCATTCACAGACTTGTCATTGGAGCCATTTTTCAAGATTATTTTTAAAATTTAGTATCTTTTTTCTTCCTCTGTTCATCTTCTGTAAGAAAAAAAAGAAAAGAAAACTTCCCTTGCTTAGTACCATAACTACTCTGTCTATTTTTATATCGTTTGAACAGTTTTGCTGTGATTTTGGAAGATATATAGTAACAGAACAAGTCAGTTAGAATTGCCTAAGTAATACTTTTACTAGTATTGTTAGTTTTTAATTAGTAATGAGCACAATTCAGTGTATGTCATTGACCATTATAAGAAGTATGAAACCTACATGGTGTGTGTTGTTGTGACATGTTGGACCCGAGTCCTGTGAAGTGTGGGATGGTGTGGCCTTATATCGCCTTGTGCCGCGACCACAGCAAGCCAGACCAGCCAATGTGCATGGCAACCCTGCTGAAGTTCAGTGCATGTGCTCAGATAAACTTTGGTTATAAATATTGTACCATATAGGACAGATGCTTAAAACTGATATTTTGTGACGATCTTCCCTAACCCCTTTAGTCCAGTAGATCTGTCTTAAACGTAAAGAAAAAATCCTTGTCATTTGCCAGAATTAAAGAAAACAGACAAAGCTGTGCTGAAGGGGTTACAGTGTTTGTCAGCTCTGTTTGCTGGTAAAGCCAACCAACAGTAGGTTTATCAGGCTTAGCATAGTCTTAGCTCTAGTTTGGTTATCTATTGTGCTTGATATCTAGAGTAAATGCTTCCTAGAACAGTGGCGTGAGATGACGCATTCCACCACATCTGCTGCCTCATGACCAACTTAACCAAGACCAGTGACTCTACATCAGTATTAATAACATCTTTTTATTATGCTTTCCTTTTATACAGCTTTATTACTGGGCAATATGTCAGTGATTAATACCAGCACTAGTATGAGTTTTGTACATCTGTTCTTGCTGGGAGAGTGTAATACTGTACTGTGTATTGTGCAGTGTACCTGTACTGTCTTTACTTATTTAAACAAAGTGGCATAACTGTATGTGAATGAGGTGGAGGGGGGAGAGGAAGGAGAGATGGAGTAGAGAGGTATATGAGAGAGGAGGTTGTACATTGGGGGCAGGGCAGCAAAATGGCAGGAGACAGGGCAACACTGAGGTGATTTGTTTTAAGGCATCTGGCAGTAGATATATAGATAGATACAAGTTATTTCTGGTAAAGGAATGTTTGCATCACTTAATGAAGTACAGTACAGTACTTGTACAAGTGTAATAAACAATATTCACTTGCATATACCAGTTACAGTATGTCCATGACCACTATACATTAATAATTCTATATCAGTAGGTACTATTCATTCAGTACCAGGTATTTAGAGAATAGTACATTATTGTGCTTGCAG
Source organism: Birgus latro (assembly GCA_018397915.1). NCBI lineage: Eukaryota > Metazoa > Arthropoda > Malacostraca > Decapoda > Coenobitidae > Birgus > Birgus latro. The sequence goes on from JAGKTI010032635.1 coordinate 6,549, forward strand.
TATGCCTGAATGCAACATATTTTCACTTTGGAATGAAGTTGATGACACTAATCAGTGAGTGGTGTTGACACGTGTGTGTGATTCTCACACTGACACAACACAACTGGTTGTTATCAGTCACGTTTGGTGGTTACCACAGTCCTCTCCAGCATTTCCACCCCAACCATTCTAAACAGTAATGGTGACACCCAGTCACATAGATTACAAGGTATTACTCTTTGTAAGGTGAAGGAGTACAAGACAAGGCTACTGTAGTTCAGGACTGAGATTCACAGAGAACTTAAATTTTTCCTTTCAAAAGTAAGGTTTGTTTTTGCTAGATGAACAAAAGACATTCTAAGGTTCAACACCTTTTTTCCTTGTCCTGGCAAAAACAAGTTTTAGTTACAACAGGGAAATAATTATAAGTTTATGTGTGAATCAGCCTCCTGAGCATTTAAGGGCAGCAGTTCTACCCTCAAATATTTGCAGATACTGTACACAGATGGTCGCTGCAGTGGTACCAGTTGATAAGAAACAAATCTGGCTGTGTAATGTATGTTCAATACATCAGTATAATAGATGGTAATTTAGTTGTACAAAATTTTTGTGTATCAGTACTGTATATTGTTATAATATTTTATGGTATTCTGCTCTGCATGTTAACCATTTGGCTGCTTTTACATTTACTGATAGCAAGAGTATAGGATTTTTTCCTGAATTTTCTAATATATCAATATTTTGTGACATACCGGTACATGCCTTTCCCATTCATGTTCTTGTATTACTGAGAATGCATGACTTAGCAGCTGACACCTGATATTATGCATGTTATACAGCCATCAGTATTCACACTTACCTGCCATTTTCAGTGTAAACAATATCATACACTTAATTTACCATATGATCATCGTTCTTTAATCTGTTGTTTGTACAGTATTAACATTTTCTTGCCATATAATTATGCTGATGCTTTTAAAATATTCTCTCCATCTGTCAGGTGACAGATAATAATTTGTCACTTTTTTTTACTGTAGATACTTTACCATCTTCTAAATATGGGAATAATTTTAAGATACTGTGTCCTTCTCTTTTGGTTGTCAGAAGAAAACACATACAGTATACTAGTACAGTACAGTTCAGTTCTGAACACAGTATTTCACAAAATTTTGTAAGCATAACACTGCAGATTAGCACAGTACAGTTTTATTACTTCACAAATGGTACATACTTGACAAGATTTGTATCGTTCATAAAGGCTCCAACATGTTTATACCAGCACTGGACGTTACCCTAGAGAAGGTCTTTCCTAAAGCATGTTCTAATCTGACAAACATCCCAAACAATTTGGTTGATGGCCAAGTGCAATCAGGTTGAAGGGTCAGTTTGTGTAGTACCCAAGGTACCCCATGGCTAAGGCACAGCAGATTTCTTGCACCTATGATATTAGTACAGTATTCATGGTGGGGGGACTCACAATCCAACCACTCAATGTAGTGCTGCTCTTGGGTGTCTGCTCTTTCCTCTCCTCCATCCTTCTTTCCTTCAATCCTCGTCTGTCTTTCTTTCCTTCATTCTTTCCTTGTCCTTCTGCCTACAGGTGACTTTACATTCCCTCTTCTGTCTTTATTTCCTTCATTCTCTCCTCGTCCTTCTGCCTGTGGGTGACTCTACACTGAGTGACAAGCCAAATGGTTTCCTGTACACCAGGAAACCATTTACTATGCTGGGTGGTAACCATATAACTAAATTTTGGCGCCTGGTGATTTAGTGGGTAATTACAGCACTTCAGTCGGATTGAGCCGGTGAAGGTTTATATCCAAGGGGTGGTTGGGGTTTATTGCTCATGTAATGACACTCAGGGATGAGTGAGGCTGGTCACTCTCATCTTAAATGTCAGGACCAATTTGCCTAGCCCCGGTCTCCTTAGCTTCTCTGTGGGGCGACATAGGATTAGATGATGGATGGATGGATGGGAGTGACCAAGTTCCACCAGGTCCCTCTCAGTCCAAAAGATCCTTCCTCAACTTGAATACTAAGTTACGATTCAATGAGCCTTACTTATGAAGTCGGAATGAGTCTCCTTGATTGGTTTTTGTTCTTGTTGTGACAAGGTTGTGTGATGTTTCCATGGTTGTTCAATGAATATATATATAAGCTATATGGATGGGGTGATGAAAGAAGGAAAAGCACGAGTAATGGAGAGAGAGATGGCGTTGGTAATGAATGGTGAAGGATGGACTACCTCATGAATTGCGATGGATGGACTGTCTCAGATTTGTTGTATGCTGGTGATGCAGTGCTACTTGCAAATATTGGACAAGAGCTTGGTAGACTAGTGCTGAGTTTTGTTGATGTCTGTGAGCATCGTGCCTTGAGAGTAAATGTAGAAAAGAGTAAAGTGATGGTTATTGAGAGAGTTGACTCCCAGTGCGATGTTACAGTGAATGGAGAGAGACTGGAATTGGTGAGAGAGTTCAAATACCTGGGTATAGTGATAGAAAAGAGAGGAAAATGTGCCAAAGAAGTGGAAAGTAGAGTGACACAAGGAAAGAATGTAGCTGGTGCAATGAAGGCCTTGATAAAAAACAGGCTTGAGTGTTGCAGCTGCACGAGGCCTACATGAAGGAGTGTTAGTGCCAGCTTTAACATATGGATGTGAGACTATGGTGTGGCATGAAAATGAAAAGTCAAGAGTGAGAGCAGTGGAGATGGGACTGATGAGGAATGTAAGTGGAATACAGAGAGTGGATAGGATACAAAATAATGTGATACATGAAAGATGCGGAGTGAGGAAATCTGTGGACACTTGAATTGAAGAGAGTGTACTGAGATGGTTTGGTCATATGGAGAGAATGGATGACAATTGACTGGTGAAAAAGGAATATCTGAGTGAATTTGAAGGAGGGAGGAGGAGACATAGGCCAAGAAGAAGGTGGAGAGATATGGTGGATAAGTGTATAAGGAAGACAAGTATGGAAGTTGGTAAGACTAAGGGACTAACAAGAGACCAAGCTGGCTGGATGAATTTTGTGTGGAGAAACGCATAACCAGGGATTTGGCACCCCTTTTAACATGACAGCGTTCAAAGTGACTTTGTCCGATATGTATATGTGAAGCTACAGAACGTGTTGACATTTTTTAGGCCTTTCTGATGGACCCAGGATTCTGTAGGCTTGAATGACGAGTGAATGGAAGCATGGCCCATTGAATTGGACAGATTAGGCTGTCTGGATGTTGCTACTCCTCACCCTGCCCGAGGATGGGAACGGAGGTCAGGATGATGATGATGATGATGATGATGATGATGATGATGTTGTTGTTGTAGAGTATGGGCTGTCTGGCCAAGCATACCCATTGACTGGAGGTAAGCAACTGCCCTGGATGTTCCCTTGCGGCAGACAGCACCTCACCACAGAAAGGCATGGGGACTGAGAAGGTTTGGTTCCCTGATGGATGCCACACTTGCACCTCTCCATCCAATGTATTTGGTTGTATAGTTACTACTCAGCATTATAAATGATTTCTTGGGTTACAAGAAACAATTAGCCTTGTCACTCAGTGTAGAGCCACCTGAAGTGGCAAGAAAAGTAATAAAGAGACAGGAAGGATGGAAGAAATAAGAAGAAAGGAGGACTGGCACGGAAAAAGAATGATAGAGATGAAGGAAGAAGTTAGCAGCATTACATCACAAAGGTGGATGATGGTTGCCACCACCTGCCACTTTGGTTATTAGTCTAATTGCCCCGCCAATCTAACTGCACTAGCCCATCAGCTGAGCTGAAAGGGGGTCAGGGATTTTTGTCAGGTTGGAACAAACATGCTATTGTCTGAATTTAGTCATTTGGGAGCAGTAAGAGTAATGTAATAAAAACATTATATAACAGCATTTAAATAGCTTTTTAGTCCCTTTTTGCTTCTCTTTCAAGATTTTGACAGCTATATTGCTTACTTTATTGCACATCATGCTTTCATACTTTTTATATATTCTGTGTTCTTTTCCTCATTCACAGTTAACTTTAGTACTTCGATGTGGAAAATAGGGTTCGGATGGTAATGACTGTGATGATGATGATGATAATGACTTATTTTCAGAATAACTGTTGTTTATAATGTGGGCATGATAAATGAGGAATGGAGCTGCCAAAAATAAACCACCAATAAAAAGAAAAAAATTAAATCGGAATGACCAAAAGCACGCCAAAAATTAAAGCAAAACATAATACAGTGTCATCTTATCTAACTTTATCCCCAAGAAAAATAAAAAATAATCTCTGCACTTCAGAATTTTCCATCAGCTAAAACTTCTCAACAAAAACGAACATATATCAAAACATCCAAGTGTTTCCCAACTGTAAAGCAATCATGATATACGAGTACAGTGTATGTACACACAAACATTCAGGTGATGTGATAATCCTGGAAGTAATTATATGTAAATAAAGTTTTTTTTTTTTTTACTGAATTAGATAATGCTGCACCTCTAAATAAGAAAGGCAAATAATTCCCTTTATTCCCTTCCTGTGTGGTAGTAGTAAAGTACATCCCTGAAGTAATAAGTAGTAATGCAAACCTAAAATAATGAAAACAATGGTATGCCCCAAAGTAAATAGATGTACAGTAAAACCTCAATATAACGGACTTCAGTAGACCGGAATTCGCTTTTATCGGACTTGAGGAGCTACCGGACTAAACTCCTATACTGTATATCGGAAAAAGTCCGATAAAGCCAGAAAGCAGTCCGGACTGCCTGACAACTTCAGCTATGTTCACCACAATACGACAAGTAAAAGACATGTTTTTCAGTGCACAGTACAGTATTATTATACCATCTGATTAATGTAGTGAAGGTATAACACAGTACAATACTGCAATAGTGGTGAAAACCACTGATGCAATCCGGACTAATGTCTGATATATTGGAAAAAGTCCGGATTAGCAGGGGTGAGTCCGGATGTCGCTTTTATCGGAATTTCACATATTTCGGACTGGCCTTAGCCCCAATTAGTCCGTTATAGTGAGGTCTTCCTGTACTGTATAATTTATCTCTCCAAGTGTAATTATAGTTCAACAAAATTACAGCCTTAAATAAGTAAGTTATGGCTGTGTAAATAACTGAATAAACCCTAAATAAAATCAGACATTAGTACAGTTTTAAAATAAGGTTATAATTCCCTCTTCCAGTGTCATAAAAGAGACAATAGTACACCAATAAATTAAGTTCTTCACATTGTCTATATCAAACAACAATGCATCCTAAAGTATAACAGCCAAACAGTAGTACAACCCTAAAATTATAGTACATGTTCAACAGTACTATAATAGACAAAAG
>JAGKTI010032636.1:0-11859 GCA_018397915.1 Birgus latro
AGTTGTTAAATTCTGTGCATCATGCTGGTGTACATCAGGCAACCAGGTTATTCAGGTCATCTCCGATTTCAAGTTTGTTGGTGGATGATGGTGTACTCCCCTTGGATTTGCGATGCCAGTCATTGATGATGAGATGTTGGTATCATCTTCACTACATTCCGGAATAAATTTCTTGTCCCATCGTCTCCCAGGATTCCCGATCTTCTGTTTAAGACACCCGTCCTCGTTTCTCTTTGATTACAGGGTCCGGTCTGTTATGTTAGCCCTCTCTGTGCCGAGACTGGCAGTTTGTCCACATTGAATCCCAAGGGTAGGTTTTTGGGTACTCCCTCATGCGACATTTTGTAGGTCCGTTGTTGGTAAAAAGGATTCGCTTCCATCTCAGGTGTTCCTCTCTCTCTTCTTAGAACATTCCTCCACTCATTAAGGTTCTGTCCCCGTCTATACTGACGGGTCTAAGACTGATATTGGAGTAGGCTTTGGTGTTGTCTTCTCTTAATTTAGTAGGGGTGGTAGTCTTCCCTGCATTACTTCAGTGTATGTGGCGGAACTGACTGCAATTTTGTATGGACTCAAAATAATTTTTAGTCTCCCCCAATCTGCTCTTGTGATTTTTAATGACTCCCGTAGTTCTCTTTCTGCACTGGGGTCTATTAATGCATCTCACCCATTGGTTTTATCAATTTTGGAGTGGCTTTTTCTTCTTTGCCGTCGTGGCCATCATGTGGACTGCTGCTGGGTTCCCGCACTTGTTGTTGGTGGGCAACGAGAGGGCAGATACATTAGCTAAAGCTGTGTCTTCTCAACAGCTCCCAACCGACTACCCATTTCCTGCTTCTGATGTAACACCTTACTTGCGGTACACGATTCGCACATGCTGGCAGAGACACTGGGATGTTGCTCAATAAGCTAAAAGAAATCTTCCAGAGAGTGGTTGTACCTCGGTGATTGGAGGTGGCTTTTGCCAGGCTTCCCATTGGGCAGTCTCGGCTTACACATGGGTTTCTGATGAGTGGTGGGGCTCAACCATACTGTGATGATTGCCTTGTTCCCCTTACTGTCCGTTACTTCCTGGTCAAGTGTCCATGTCTGGGGGACCTACGTCAGATAGGCATAAGGAGGCAGTTGGTGCGTATTGTCTGTTCTCGATGCTTGGTGTACAAGTATAGAAAAAATGTTGTTCTACCCAACAAAGTATTGCACTTGAAAACATCATGGCTCAATATATTGCACGCTGTATGATTGAGTATGTGGTATACACTTGTACATAATTTTTTTTTTTTACTCTTTTCAGGCAACGTGAAAATAGTACTTATGTTCCACACAGCTTATAATATTTGTACTTCAGCTCACGTCCCCCCTGTGGCGGGGGGACACAATCTGGCCACACTATGGGGAGGTACTACCACTCTGCGGCCAGAGTGCAAGGATGAATTCTGCCACCGTATTCCCTGCGTGTCGTAAAGAGACTAAAAGGGGCGGGATGAGGGAACTAGGGACCCCCTCCTCTGTCTTTTTAGTTCCTACAGTGAGACAAGGAATAGAAAGGGATGGGGGACTGAGTTATCCCCGTACCCTGAAGATTGGGTCTATGAATGTGCGTGGATGTAGTACGATTGAGGCTAAAAAGGAGGAGACTGGGAGAATGTTTGTGAGAAGAAAGTTGGATGGGTTAGCTTTGAGTGAAACAAAGATGAACGGGGAAGGTGAATCTAAGTTTGGAAATGTGAATGGAAGGATGTCATGTTTGATGGAAGAAGTGTGAGAGAAGGTGTGGCATTGTTAGTGATCCCAGAAGTGTTGCAGTGCGTGACTGAATGGAAGGAGGTGTCACAGAGACTGATGTGGGTGAAAGTGAAATTTGAACGTGAATTGTGGGTATTTGTGAGAGCATGTGGGCCTGGTAGTGAAAGGGCTGCAGAAGAGAGGGAGACTTTCTGGAATGTAGCTGATGAGTGTCTGCAGATTTTTGGAGCGAATGTGAATGTGGTAATGATGGGAGATCTGAATGCTAGAGTGAGAAATGTAGCAGTTGAGGGTGTAGTTGGTATGCATGGTGTGCCTGGAAAAAATGAAAATGGGGAACGAATGATAGGGATTTGTGTTGAGCGAAAGATGGTGATTGGAAATACCTTGTTTGAGAAGAAAGATATAAGTATACATGGGTGAGACAGGAGGGTGGAGGGGTTGTTGGTAGAGTATTGATGGACAGTGTGACTGTGTCCAGGAATGTAAGAGGAAGATTGTTGGATGTGAGAGGCTTGAGAGGGGAGGGTGGAGGTATGTCTGACCACTACCTGATGGAGGGAAAGTTGAAGGTAGGTAAGAGATGTGTGAGAGCTAGGAGAGTTACGTGTAGCAGGGAGGTGTTGAAAGTGAGTGAGTTGGATAAAATAGAGAAAATGATAGAATATCAGGAGAAATTGGAAGATAAGTGGAATACAGTGAAAGATGAGGAAAATGCCAATGTGGAGGAGGAAGGGCAGTTGTTTAAAAGTGCTATGGTGGGGCATGCAGAAGAGGTGTGTGGTGTGAGACGAGAGGGTGGTGGTGTAAGAAAAGGAATTAAATGGTGGTGCAAGGAAGTAAGTGTGGCTGTGGCTGAGAAGAAAAGAGCATATGAAGTGTGGCTGCAGCGAATGAATGAGGTGTCATATGAAAGGTATAAGGAAAAGAGGAATAGGGTGAGAAGGGCTGTGTGTGATGCTAAACTGGAAGCAGATGAGAAGTGGGGTAGGAGGTTGACTGAGAAATTTCAACAGATTAAGAAAATGTTTTGGAAGGAGGTGAGAAGGGTGCAAAAGGGAGAGTCTGGGAAAGAAGAGCGAGTAAAGGCCGAGGATGGAAGGATGTTAATTCAGATGGATGCAGTAAGGAAGAGATGGGCGGAGTATTTTGAAAGATTGTTAAATGTAGAGGAGGAAATGGAGGGTGAGATTGGGGCAGATGAAAGGGTGCAAGGGAGGCGGTGGCTCAGTTGGTAGTGAGGTGGCCTGCAGTCCTACAGGACCCAGGTTCAAATCCACGCTGGGGCAGGGAACAGTTTAATTATTTGAATTTCAAAAAATCAGACTTTACTGATCTACCAGAAGTCCCGCCGACATGTCGTAAAAATACCCCTGCTAATACCGATTCACCAGTCCTGTATGAGGCAGCCCTGGCATGTATTCAATATGGACGGTGGGTGTTAGCGCCGAAGTGGTGACATGTAGAGGTGTATGGTATGTAGGAGGACTACTGGGCCTTGGAAGCAGGCTGTAAAGCCTATGCCCAGAGTCAGACACATAAAAAAAAATGAATAAATGTGTCGGGAGAGTTGAATGATTCCTTGATCACGATAGAGGAAATGCAGGAGGCAGTAAAGGAGATGAATGCAGGGAAAGCTGCAGGTATGTATGGGTGTGCTGTGGAATGCCTGAAAGGTGGTGGAGCGACTATTGTTGAGTGGATAGTAATATTGTTGAATGTGTGTTCTGTGAGAGGTATGGTGCCAGTTGACTGGGCAAGTGCTTGTGTGGTTCCATTATATAAAGGTAAGGGTGATAAGTATGAATGTACTAGTGTACCCCCACTGTGTACCCCCACTGATAGATCTTTTAAAAAGCTGACCTAGCCAGCCTTCCCAAGCCTTGCTTCAACATATGGAGTTTCGTGTGGGGCCAGCCTCGGCTTGGAGTGTATCTATCTGTTCTATCTCTGTAAATAAACTTCCCTTATACAGCTCACAAGGTTGTGTGGATTTTACCCAACTATAACATGATAGGGTTGTGGTACAAATTGGTGAAGCGGTGAGGCGGGTCTCCATATCCTATCGCCTCCCTAGAGTGATTTAGTGACACAAACAAACTCATTAGTGCCGGTATTCTTTTCTACTCCAATCTACACTCCATCCAAACGCCTTACCGTTCATCTGCCGTATTGTGTCACCTACGTCTCCCTTGGTGTCAACTAACTACCGTCTGACATTCATACCGACACCGACCAACGCATCTGTTCCTCACCAACTATGCACCTATTCCGTAAGGACCTGTTCAGTGACAGCTCTCACGCTCCTCCAGAGGCAATTATCTTACCACCCCAATACGCCCCACTACGTACCACCAACTCCCTCTCCGATGCATCTTGCACATCGCTGACTGAGCACGCTTGCAAGCAACATTCCCACACCACGCCCTGTGACGCCAAGGCCTTTCTCTCTACCCTGGGTATGTGGCCAGCCTATCACTGACCTCTACGTCATCGACAACACTCTTCACTCAGTGTCTGGTTGGCCATACTCCAACGCTCCAGCTCGCATCTCATTGGTTGGCTTCACTTGTCACGTCATTCTCCCCCCCCCCCCCCGCCGTCTCCCCTCGATGCCATGCAGAGACACCTTATTCACGTAGCATCTCATCTCTGGCAAACCAGACCACCTCATTCAGGTAGCATCTTAACATCGTCTCCATCGAGCTACAACTCCTCATTCAAGTACCGTCTTAACTTCGTCCTCAACGACCCAGTTCACCTCATTCAAGTAGTGTCTCAACTAGAAGCCCCACTTCACTCCATTCACCAACCGATATATGTAAATATAGTTTCTTCTCATCAGCCCATTACTTGACTTTCTATAGATTGCATCTCGTGTAAATATTCATTTCCCTATCCTCACTTCATTATCATCCTCACCGACTACATTTATAACTCATCTCACACTTCACACATTTATTTACGCCCGACCCCATTCACCTTCATTCATTTTTACTTCCATTGTGTATGTAAGCCTTCATTACCATTGTAAATATTGCCTATTCCATCATCTTCACATTGTAAATATACACATTTTCATTCTCATACCTTCTCCTAGATCTTCCCACCTTACTACATGTCATATTTCCAATATACTGAGTTTTCTCCCGTCCGCCAGAGGCAACAAATTGCAAGTAAGCAAGTAGGTACCGAGGATGACGATTCAGTGACTCATCTCCGCAGTGGTCGATCGTACCAAAAACATACTTCATCAACTCAGACAACCCTTACCGCGGACCACTCACATCCCACTCTCACGCCCACAATCACCACTACTGCTACTATTACTACTACTCCTTCTACTCTAAACAATGCACATAATTTAAATCCAGATACCATAAATCCAGATACCTCTTCCTCTTTCACTGATTCTTTAGAACTTCCTTCTACCCCTGCTCCTTCAACCATCATTAACTCTCTTACGCCACTTCATCTCCCACCACCACTACATATAACTACCACTACTTTCTCTCCATCTCAAGCACCTACTTCAGTAACTTCCACACTTTCGTAAACTCACACTCTTCCAACCATGGCAACTACACCACTTCCCTCACACACAGTCCATCAATTTAGACAATGCAAACCGCGTAAAATTTACAGGCAAGGACTCAACTTGGTCAGTCTACGACTTCCTCAGAGAGATCGAAACGAACATTCACAATCGGCAAATAACAGATGAACCCCTCAAAGTCTCTTATCTTATCAGTCAGTTATACTAAGGCAAATCGGAAATAGGGGCCGCGATCTGTGCAGGTCATGTTAATGACATTAAAACATTTGATGACTTCTGACAGGAACTAATACGGCTCTGTTGTCAGCATTCAAATGCCGCATCTCTCATTGGTTTCACTAATCTCCTCACCCACATGGAGGAGGACATGAAAGTCCCAGCTCAAAATGCCAAAGTATTGGAGGCTGTGGCCGCAATGAAGGCCACTAGTTCTGAGATACGACAGTTGTTGCTAGGCACAAAATGGGTAGAAAACATTAGTGGAACTCATATGCTTTCACTAAAAAACTTTGGAGATTTGCTAGGTTACCTGAGATTCTTACTTTGGCTAGATCCCCAACAGAGAGAGCTAGCCCTACAGATAGGTTTCAATCCAGGAGATAAAACTGTTCAGGTTTCCAAGACCATCCAAGAAAGAACAGGCTCGAACTGCACTCGTCAGGCCACAAATCGCCCCTCGGTCTCGCAGGTCTGCCATACCTCTACCACTTCATCAGACTACTCGCGTTCACGTCCCACTTCAAGGGGGAAACCTAACACTAACCATTCTGCTCCTTGGCGCCGATCACCAACAGCAGGTCCAACGGAGCAAACAATCCTCGGTTGTGTGCTGGCGCTGTGGTAACACCGGGCATCGAGAATCCATTTGCGACCGTAACCAAAGACGACATCACTCACAAGGCAGACAGCATACGCCTTCGCAATCACGTCGTCCTAAATGCAAGTATCATAAAAACAATACGACTCACACTACTGAAGAATGTCGTTACCTAAACAGCCGCCACTCGGGGGAAGCAGAGCACCCATATCGGAACATATTAATATAACACAGCGACAGAACATCAACTCCCCATTCGCCATGTAGGGCCTATAACTTCCTCAGGCTTAGTCATTCCAGGATGGAGTAACAACATACAAACATCGTTTTTCGTGGACGTAGGCTCTATGGTAAATTTGATCTCTGATACCTCTTTAAACATCATTAGTGGAACAAACAAAAAGGTCAGCTTCCTTGAGCAGCCTGACATTCCCCTATGCAGTGTACATGGCTCAGAGTTTAAGGTCAAGGAAACAGTCACTTTAGAGGTACAACTAGACAGAGCCTTGACCCCTTTTCCACTAGAATTTCATGTTACTAACGAATTAATATCCAGCAGATGCCCTTATTGGTTTACCCACCATGGCACAATACTCCATTGCAGAATTACCTGCTTGTGGTAGTATAGACATTCATGGGTTCCCAGTATACAGTATGGAATATCCCTGTCCTGTAAATACTCAAATAATCACAGTCATTCAGTTCCCCCTGAACCCAACACTGCCTAAGAGTACAGAGCAATACTCACCATCATCATCTGAGAGTGAAGAGATAAATCCACCACTGTCTGAAAGCAAAGAAGTAAATTCCTCAAACACCTGATGATACACCCTCTAAGCACTCCATAATGGATGTTACAGCACTATAGCCGACTCAGACATGCTCAGTTAGCTACCTCACACAGTTTGAATGATGTTCTCCAACACGCGGAGACGAGGCGCGCAGTAACGAATACGTGCACAGTTTTGTTACCGCTTCAGTTTACCAAGGTCTCTGTTCGTGTTGTAGGTGCAAAAGAAGGAGTGGATGTACTAACATTGCCTGAGACATGTTGTGTGAATGGCTTATCCTATGAGTCGGCATGGTGTATTGTTTTGCAGGACAAATTATGTTACCTGTCCTTGCTAAATGTCACAAATGCTCCACTGAAGCTTAAAAGCGGTGTAAAGATTGGAGATTTCCTGGTGTACCCAGCGGCCGTAAAGGTGTGCCAGGATGTATTCTCCATACCCATTGTCCACGATGATGATAGTGACCCAACAGGTGTCTATGCCTTCATCTCTAAGGTATCTGCTCTGACTCTTTCACCTGATCTGCTCTCGAGTCTGACTTGTAAAGATTTCCCACAACATAAAGATCAGTTAATCAATCTGTTACAGTCTTACCGAAATGTTGTAGCCTTACCCGGAGAACCTATGAGTAGGACAGACTTCGCCAAACATCACACAGAAGTAGTACCAGGTACTCAGCTGATCTACATACCAGCATATCGATTGCCTCACAGCTTGAGAAAACAGACAGATGAGGTAGTACAGAAAATATTAGATCAGGACATTATTGAACCCTCTGTCAGTTCATGGGATAGCCTACTTTTCTTAATCCCAAAGAGAGGTGGCCACTTTAGCCCAGTAGTGGACTACTGTAGAGTAAATTCTGTAACTGTACCAGACCGTTTCCCATCGTCAGTGCTCACAGATTTGCTAGAGTCACTAGGTGAAAACAACGTAGTCTTTTCATCCCAAGATCTACTCAGTGGCTACTGGCAAGTAGAAATGGAGGAATCGTCTCGCCCTATTAAAGCTATCAGTACCTCTACCGGTACTGAGGCTTCCTTTAGGTTTAAGGAATACCCCTTCAATATTCATGCAACTTATCCATTCAGTCTTCAGTGGCATGATGGGCCAGTCTCTTTTTGCTTATCTAGATGACATAATTGTTGTGAGTAAATCAATCCCTGAACATTTTGCTAAGCTGCAACAAGTATTTGAACACCTTCAGTTAGCAAGCTTGAAAATCAACCTCAGTAAATGTGACTTCCTAAGGAAGAAAATCAACTTCCTAGGGCATGTAGTAGACGCAGAAGGTATTCATACCAATGAAGACAAAACTAAGGCGATCATCAATTTCCAAGAACCTACCAATACAGATGCTGTAAAGAGTTTTCTGTGACTGAGTGGTTACTATCGCAGATTCATTAACGGCTATGCAAAGATCGCCGCTCCTCTGACTCACTCAAAAAATATATACCTTTCGTTTGGACTAAAGATCAGTCACAAGCCTTCCAAACACTCAAAACGGCTCTTATAAATGCCCCAGTTTTAGCATTTCCCGATTATATAAAACCCTTCCTTCTATGCACAGATGCCTCGGGTGCAGGACTTGGTGCAGTTTTGATGCAACTCGATCAAGCATGAAGGAAACGTGTAACAGCGTATGCTTGTAGCACCCTTACATCCGCTGAACATAATTACAGTGTCACAGATCTGGAAGCTTTAGTAGTGGTCTGGTCCTTGAAACATTTCAGAGATATAGTATATGGTTAACCAGTGCATATCCAGACAAACCACCTCCCTCTATGTGATTTGTTCAAAGGATGAAACCTCACATGTAGGCTAGCTAAATGGTCGGTCACCATCCAGGACTTCAATCCCAGATTTCAGTATGTCCCAGGAAAATAGAATGTAGTTGCAGACGCACTTTTACGCAATGTAGCAGCGGCTGTCACATCACTGCAGCCAAATGAAACTGAGAACACCACACGAACACCCGAAATTGTTCAAAATTCTCAACGCAAGGACCCTGATAGTCCAAAGTAATTTATTTCCTGGAATCGGGAGATACCTCGACCTTACCTACTCTGCCAGTACCAATAGATGAGTTCATACTAAAAGATGATATCATATACAGAAAAACATTACTTACAAGGAAGGACTTGCCATAGAGAAGTACACCAACTCGTTGTCCCTACTGATCTAATATCTGAGGTCCCTCAAATAGTTCGTGATACACCTCACGCATCGCATCCAAGTGAAGACCAATCCTTGCGACAAGCACGTCTACGATTCTATTGGCCAACTATGTGCCGCGATGTTAATGCAAACTGTGACTCTTTTATTCCGTGCCACCACCACAAAGGATCGACCTGGTTACCTTCACCGCTCTTACAAAACCCAATCACATCATGCCCGTGGGAAACAGTCTTCATTGACCTTTAAAACTCCCGCATGAAGAGTCAGGCACTGACTATTTGTTTGTAGCAGTCGACCACTTTTCGCGTTACTGTGTCCTGGTTCCCCTCTCAGATAAGACCGCGAAGAGTGTTGCAAGCGCCTTCGTAGACCACGTACTTTGCCCATTCACTACCCCACATACCATTATCACTGATAATGGCACTGTGTTTATCAATGGTCTCCTGAATGAAATCTATCAACAGTACAAAATTAATCATAACCATCCAGCTTCCAATGGCCTTGTAGAGCATCATAATCGTAAAATTTTTAGAGAGCCTCAGATATTTAGGCTCCCATAGTCCCTCCTGGGATGAATGGATACCCTAAGTCGCATCCTCCATCAATAGTTCTATCAATGGATCCATTATCGAGTCTCCCTTCTTTGTCTTATTTGGATTCGATAAAGACCTACCCTATTCCCTTTTATCCTCAAAGCCAGATCCCATCTATAACATGGATGACTGTGTGAAAGTGAACTTCCAGACAATCAATCAGTATGCAAAAGCACATTTGGCTTCATCTCAGGAGGGCATGTTGCAGTGCCAGGATAAGTCTGCCTCACCTATCGGTATCAACGTTGGAGATTCAGTCTTCGCTCGTTCCTTTACGTGCACCTGTAAATTGGATGACAAATTTATAGGCCCTCACCGCGTAATCACACAACAGGGAAACAAATTTCACATACAAGAATTGTAAACTAAAGATACCATATGGGTACTTGCAGACGATCTAAAGCGTGCATCACGAGGCCTGGTGTTGGAAGAGTCACTTGCACAACTTACCGCTACTTCTCCTGTCCATCAGTCTGACCCTTCTCCACCTACATCACCTCATTCATCAAACAATCAATACCTATCCAAGCTGGGGTCCGCACATCAACATCTCCATGACCTCTCCCATTAATTTACCCTTATTTTCTAGGTACGATGTTAGCGGTCCACTTGCTGGCAGTGCTTATCCTCATAGGGTCCTGGTTGGCTGAGGACGATGGTGGAGTACGTCCCGGGGCCTTGGTCGGCTTGGGAGGCGAGGTAATGGTGGTACAGGATGTAGTCTCCCTGCGCGACGATCTTGCACCCCTGGCCGAAGTAGCCATCGTCCTCCCTCGCTTCGCATGCCAGTTCGACAATCAAGACCCACCTCTCAGCCATCATGGGGAAGCACAATCCGGATCAGTTTTGGTACCATCTTTATCTCCCAATCTCTTAGCAGTTGCAATACATCACAGACAAATTCTCTCAGCTCAATGACACATTTTCCATTCAGACACCAGTAGGTCGTTCTCGTGTGAAACGAGGTCACTTTGATTTTGGAGGTGAAATTCGTAGTGGCTTATCCTTCAAATCTGATCTAGCTCACTTAGTCTCGGCCCTGGATTCTCAAAGGGAAGTCATACAGGTCCAACACATTATGTTACAGAGGATTACAGCCCACCTGAATGACGTAACTTACAAACTGAACAACTTCACCGACATCTTAAAACATCAACTTTCCAATCTTAACGTTGTTTCTCAGTTCCTGTATCTCAATCTAAACATGGATAATCTCCAACCAGCCATCGACTCCCCTCTCTCTCAAGTCTCTACCTTGGTTCGTATCCTAGTCAGTGCTATTGATGGACGTGTCACTGCAGACTTAGTACATGTCTCTGCTCTTCGTTCAGTACTGGAATGGGCTCACTCTACATTCGATTTGTCACCAGTGCTATCCTTCTCCTCTCTAGAATTCTACTATCCAGTTCTCGAGGCCACCCTTCTCACCAAATATGTCATCGTTCATATTCCTCTACCTTCTACCATCACCTTCAACCTCGTCCAGATTATTCCCTTTCCTTTCCGGTTGAACAACTCCTTATTGCAAGCCTCTGTTCTTTCAGAATATTTCCTCATATCCCATGATCATCTTTCCATTGCCTTCCTCTCTTGCACAGACCTAGGGAAAAGTTCCTCTCTTACCTCTACGTCTCGTCTTTGTGCTGTTCACCTTCTGGCTATTTTCCCTAGCAGAGCTGCACCCTGTGAGTCTGCCTTAGTTCGCAATCATTCCATACACTCTGCCTGTTCCCTTGTCCCGGCTCCAGAACTTCCAGTCCATCATGCTCACCTCAACCACATCCAATACTTCTTCACTGTCCCCATCTCCATCATCATCATGTGTCCTGGTTCTTCTGTTCGTTAGTACCTGCTAGTGGTCTCTATAAGGCACCAGACTATTCTACAGTCAAATCAGAGTCTGTCATCACTTACACCACTCGTTACCACCAAGCTGTCCGCGAACACTCTTATGACATCTACCAACCAATCGACATGACTTCTTCCCTACCATATGATAATATTTCTATCACCTCCGCAAACTTGCGTATGCTAACATTTCTGAACGACAGTGACTTCATTATGGATCAGTTTTCTCTAGCCTTCAGCCGTTCATGGGTACATCCAACAGTTGTGTTTCCCCCAGTGGCCATCTCTTTCGAAGGATTCATTCTCATGGTCTGTGCAGTGCACTGTTGT
>JAGKTI010032639.1:0-11858 GCA_018397915.1 Birgus latro
AGAGAGAGAGAGAGAGAGAGAGAGAGAGAGAGAGAGAGAGAGAGAATTAGAAAGGGAGTTAGAAGGGAATTTGAGGAAGATAGAGGCGGGGGATTAGAAAGAATGTGAGAAGGATGTCATTAGAGTGGGATTAAATTTGAGAGGGATTAGAGTACTATTAAAGTGGATATAAAAGACGATGGACTAGGAGTGGGATTACAAGGCGAAGGATTAGAGAGGGTGGGATTTAAAAATTAGGATTAGAGAGGGAGGTACCACAAGATTACATGGAGTGGGACTGGAGTTGAGAGATTAGAAAGAGTGAGATTAATGAGTGGGAATAAAGAGTGGGATTAGAGTTAGCGAGATGAGGACGAACGGAATGAGAGCGAGCGAGATAAGAGAAAATGGGATGTGAGCGAGAGGGAAGAGAGCAAGGGAGATGAGAGAGAGCGAGATGAGGGAGTGGGGTATGAGCAAATGGGACGAGAGTGAGTAGAATTAAAGGGATTAGAATGAGAGCAAGAGGGATGAGTTTCAGTGAGATGAAGAGCGAGTGGGACGAGAGTAAGTAGGACGAGAGGAATGGAATGAGAGCTAGTGGGATGACAGCGAGTGAGGTGGAAAACCAGTGAGAGAACAAGTGGGCTGAGAGGGAGTGAGATGAAAGCAAGCGTGATGAGAGAGGGTTTTGAGGAACGGAATCAGAGAGTGGGATTAAAGTGGGAGATTAGATGGAGTCTGTCTTTAGCCCGAATAAGGTACCAAGTTTGCATTTTATTCTTGCTACCACCAGGCGATACTCTTAGTTCTGAAATAATGGCTGAAACTAAACTGAAACGAGACTCCTCAACGCGAAACATCTCTCCTGAGCTATTATCATCTAGAGGCGTGGTTATCGTCTGCAGCTTCTCCCATTCATGTAGGGTCGTTGTTTCTTTCTAAAACTCCACTCTGTTCCTCATTATTCCACTCATTTCCTACAGTATTCATGGTAAATTTTCCCTCATATCGCTCTCCTCGCACTCCCTCCATTTTCTCCCCGGCCTCCCTCCCCCCTTCCCCCAAGCAACTTTATCTCCATTACCTTCCTCTCAGTATTCTTCTGCCTTCTGGACATAGTAAGATGAAAATACTAAAACTTCAGCTACGACAAAGGTTCTCCGTTGCTACTTACGCGTCGGGAGGTGTTCTTGCTGTATACGACGGCAGAATAATTCAGTGAAGGCACTACAATCAGAGAGAGGCGCGATGCCAACACACACACACAACCCGCCGCATCACTGACCTTGACGCTGCTGACAGACTCCACTGGTTCACAGCCCAGTCGAGATCATCATTTCCCACGCCAGTGAGACTTCGAACCAGTAAAATGAAACACGTGTTATTCTCTTACTCCCGCCACCTTACTCACCAGCCACCCCTTCTATCTCTGGCCCATGCAACCCTGTGGAGTTCAT
This sequence comes from Birgus latro, assembly GCA_018397915.1. NCBI lineage: Eukaryota > Metazoa > Arthropoda > Malacostraca > Decapoda > Coenobitidae > Birgus > Birgus latro. The sequence goes on from JAGKTI010032639.1 coordinate 1,440, forward strand.
TGGTTCCCTTCCGCCAGTGAGACTTCGAACTGGACAAGAGAGACGCATGTTAATCCACTGCCTCCACCACGCTGCTCGCCAGACATCATCGGGAGTTTTGATTCCCCACCAACATGGTTGCAAGTTCCATTACCCCAGTAAGACTTCGTACTTGCAAATTGAGACTTCCATCCCACTTTTATTACGTACACTGTCATAAAAGAAGTCTTAAATCAACAACATGAGGGTCAAGGCAGATATCGATTTCCGTAGTCACAATTTTCCATTGGACTTTGACTGGTTTGAGATGAAACTCTGTCGGAAAGCAGCCTTAGGGACAAATTTAACGTACAGTACTGAGGGTCACCACGCTGCTGCACGTAAGGTAATGTACGACAACCGCTGTCCTGATCTTATAGTGGCCTTACGTTTATCCCGCCGGCATTAGGTACGGTAAACGTTGAGTGCAGGGAAACATTAGGGGAAAGCTCTGAACCAGCTAGAAGCCAGAACGCAGCAGCACTGACGTGAAATGACGTGACAGCAATGACGTAAGTTACGTGACGTGGCATAACCACTAAGTGACATGATGGCACTGACATGGCGTGACGTGACGACGACGTGACACTGCATGCAACAGCACTGGCATAACATACATGAGATGATGTGACCTCTGACATGACATGACCTATGGCATGAAAGTAGTGACATAACATGGCAGCACAAACATGACAAGATTTGTCGGTATATCATGTCATATTGTACATGAGATGAAGTAACATGACAACACTGACATGACATGAGATGACAACAGTGGCATGACATGACTGCAGTGACATGGCAACAGCACTGACGTGACATGACATGACATGACGTCAGTTACATGACCACCATTGCGTAGCATGACATGGCATCACTGACATCACAGCGCCAGCATTACACGGTATGGCATGACATGAGATGATGTTAACACTGGTATATGACATGACACGGTAGATTCTTCCACCACCATTCCCACCAACTCCACCACTGCTACCACTACACTAGCCACAACCAAAACCACAACTACTCTCACCTGCTCCACCACCACCACCACCACCTCCTTCATCACCACTACCACGACCACTACTATCAGCTCTACCATCATCACCAACACCACTCCCACAAAGTCCAGCACCACCACCACTACCACAGTATTCCCACTCCCACTCCCACTGCCTCTTCTCCCACGTGGTATTTACCCAGCATGTGATATATTTACCTGGGCATCCATTCGCCAGCTTGGATCAATATACATATGTTTGGACTCACCTTTTGGTCGTGTTTGCCCATCTCTCTGCCAGGCTCCTTTTAACGTGATGGAAGGCTGCCCACTTTGCGGTCTGCATCAGTCATCTTGATTTCTATATATGGATCAGCAGAGGACTCTACACGGGCAGCTCGGTATGCGAAGGTCGTGTGGGAGATTATGAACTGAGATAGAAATATAGTCATTGGTGATCATAGTTTTAATAATATCATGAGTTGGAAATAAAGATGGATGATAGACATATAATGAGGATAGGCATATAATGATTGGTGATCCTTGTTAAGTATGAGCGGAACTAAGAATTGAGAATTGGAATATAGTGACTGGTGATCCTAGGAGTCAAAATGCCAAGAGCGGAACTATGAACTGCATTAGCTAGGAGATGGTTCCACTCTAGGATGGTTTGGGTAAAGACAGAGTGTCCGCAGATGTCAAAGTGATCCTGATATTTATGTATGATATTTTAGTTTGTGGCTGTCTCTGGTGGTCCTGGTGGGTGTGGTAATTTGGTATGTGGCTGTCTCCGGTGGGACGTTTATGTGCAAGACCAGAGGCGTGAATGAAACAGGTTCCAACGTTTGACCACCTGTTTATTCATCGTCCGTCCAGTGAGCAAAAATTACAGTCAGCTACAACATCACAGATTCAGTGCCGACACTTGGCTCTGTACCAGCACCGTCACTTACTAAAAAATTAAGAAAAAAAAATAGCCAGTGACTTTTTATTTTTTCTCCTCTGACTTTCACAATGAACAATAAACATGGAACACAGAGCAGCAGAGTCATGTGTAAACAGGACAAATGTTTTTGTTTTTAACTTTCACAGCCCATTAAGTAAATACAGAAAAAAGACAATTCTCTCTATAAAAAGAAAATAAAAATCTACGCTGCTCAAATTTTAGTAACCAGGGACCAGATTCACAAACAAATCTTACAAATAAACTACCTCTAGTAACTGTCCCAAATTTTTACAATAAATTCCTAAAACAAAAAATCTTACCTGCGACAGTGAACAGATCGTAAGTTTGTTTGTGCATCCCGGAACTGAAAAGGGTCAATCAATCTCTTTATTCCAATGACGTGTTCTCTTTTTCATTCTTCTTACTAAACAATTATCTTTAGCTTTCGAGCTGGGAAGCTTAGATACAGCTTTCACTGACCTTTCAATGTAAAAGGTCTCCCCTATGATACATAAAACAACCTGAAAGCAGTAATGAAAAAATTAAAAACTCATCGAACTAAACAAATTAAAAGTGAGGCAGTCGTTGAAACGCCCTATTTACACACGACCCTGTTGAGTATAACCATTTCCCTTAAGCCATACACAAGCCATGTATGCTTAGGTACTATAATTTTATACAAGATACAAAATATATTCCTTCTCCGCACCTCTTATAAATAGTAATGTATATGTATATTTCTTCATATACTCTTATTTAAGCTCAGTTATAAAAGTCTCTGTCAACATAATTACATTTCAACACAACTCGCAATTGTCATTGTTTTCTATATTTTGAGCCCGACCACTTGACCTTTTCGCTCACTGTTTACAGTCACAACTCGAAGTAACAAATTTTCAACATTTTGAATTCAACAACCTGCCATTCCTGTCAACTTCACTACATTCACGCAATTTACAATATCACTTTTACATTGTGAGCTGGACCACCTGCTGTTTCTCCTTTCTCATTCAGTCACAGTTCACAGGAATGTATCTTTTTACATTTTGCATCCAACAATTCGCTGCTTCTGCCAACTCGACAACATTCAGCACGACACACGAGGATAATACTTTTACACTTTGAGCCTGATCGTTTACTGCTGAAGTCATTTACATTCGATCATTTTTCAGAGTTATATTTTCAACACACTGAATTCAACAACTCTGTTTCTGCTAACATCAATAAATGCATCATAACATTTCTACAGTTTAAGCCTCTTTACTTACTGTTTCAACATTTAACATTCAATCACAGCTCGCAGTATTGTTTTAATTCAACAACTTGCCAACACTATAATATTTAGCGCAATGATAACACGCCTACAATCTAGGTCTGACTGCTGAGGGCCCTGTCAAACTGCGTGGGAACCGGACACATTATGACACAAACTGTCCGATCATGTAGGTTGTTGAAAAAGTTGGAATAAGAACTCCCTATTTCACTGAACCAAGTGCTGGGTATTTCGTTTCTAATTGTCACCTGTATCATGTGTTGGCACTGAGAAACGGAATGTCCAAAACGTGGCCCAAGAAATAAAGCGTTCTTATTCCAAAGTTATCTCGATTTACCCTATCAGACACTTTATGTCTGATTATGTCCAATTCCGACCTCTGTGTTACGAGGCCCAGAACTTTGCCAATTTTGTTTCAGTCTTGCCGACTTGAAGGCAGGAACAGAACACCACCCACCACTCACACTCACCTCAGCCCTAAAACACCTCACAATGATGTCCCCAATGCCTCCTTTCTCATATGTCACCACAACACCTCGGTGCATCGTACTGGTTTACCATTTTAAAACGCAACATAATGCCGTAGAATGGCGCATCAAAAAGGTGTTCAGGAGTGGCATTTCAAAACAGAATGAAAACTAACACCACCACAACGATATACCCAAAGGCAAGAAGAATGAATGGCCATGATGATGCTTGAGAGGTGTATGTCAAATTCTTACACCTGAAATATAAACTAGAAAGATACAGAAAGTAACTTATCAGTTGGTGTATCGGAGTATTACTGTAAATGCCTGATCATCTTGCCTTACAGCATCCTTCTGAGGAGTGAGTGCAAGTGGAAGTGGCTTATCTGTTATCTATTAGGACCACTGCTGACACAACGGTTGTTATCATCCGTTACTTACTTATCACAAAACCCAGTGGAAATTACTGATAATAAAACAAGTGAACTATTCTTATGGTAGTTACATCATTACAATGATAACACCCAATCAGGTTGCCCCACATACCGGTACGTCATTTGCCCCCTCCCCTCCTGTGGAACTACAGAATTTTAAGAGCAAAATAATCTATTGTCACAAATAAGGACCTGATCCAACACCACGACAGAGTACATACATACATATGGCATATCAATCAACAAATTTCATACGGATATAATAAACGGTAAAGGCCAAGAGCCCGCAAACCGTTCCTTCCAAGGGAAAAACAAAAACGATACAAAAGACGGCCAAATTCAAGATCCGTTCATTTTGAGATGCCTGGACACACTGCATTTGAAAGACTGAAAGACTAACAGTTATCTCACTAAAATGTTTGCGTAGCTGAAAGGGACTACCATTTCTCATGATAATAGTTTCCGATATTAACCCCTTCAAAAGATATGACGTCTTTTTAATATTACTCTAACCAATAGCACACTGTTTATTCTGACTGAGAGAGGCTTGACCCGGCTTTCATTAACTCCTTCTCTATCAGCCAGATCTCCCAAGGCCAACAAAAGCGTCTTAATTTGGCAAGAACACACTACAAAAAGACGTCATTATGTTGAAGGGGTATGGAAGTCAGTGGAAGACAGGGCCATTTGTAAATAAGAGGATGGAAAGGAGGGGGGGGGGGAAAGGGGATGGAGGGGAGGGAAGAGTTAAAATGCGAAGAAACAGCGTAACTTGTATGGGTTGAAAGAATCTCTAAAATGGATGACAAGCTGAGGACGAGGAAGTGGAATAAGAGGGAGACCATGAAACTCTTTAGATAAGAAAAAAAAATGAAGAATGAATATTTTGACATTAGTGTAAAAAAAAAAACCAATAAATGAATGACACGAGGTATTCCTGGAAGTATATTAAAAGTACATAAAAAAAAAAGATGCAAGAAGGATTTTGGGTGAACCTGACTAGCTGAAAAAGTTGCGAAAAAAGGTTGACAGAATTTGGCATAAGTAAGGATGAGGATGAGGTAGGTTAGTAACTGAGGTAGGAGTAGGATGAAAAAGTATTACGCTAACTGGTGCGAGAGGCAGTATTTGTTGTCTTTAGCTGTTGAGAGTCGTCTAAAATAATAATAATGACAATGATGACAATACTACTACTACTACTACTAATAAAACTAATAATAATAAGGTAGTAATAATGAAAGCCAAGACAGACATAAATTAAAAAAAACAAGTTTCTGGTCACCCTCTATCCCCATCCCTGGCTGAAAGGAACACATAGAAGGAATCCGTGTTGCTGGAAGAGTGAAGCCATTTTCTAAACTTCACGTGCTACAATGCCATTACTTTCAATTATTTTTTAATCACTGTATTATAGATCTCTCCAGGTAAAAAAAAAAAATGGCTACGTCTTCCTCCTAGATAACGATAGGGATAGAGGGACATCAGAAACTACAAACTTAATAGAGTGACTGTGCAGTCAAAGGTCTATGGGTATATTCTCGTCGGTTAATTAAGGAGACTTCCTAGCACCACTTCCTTTGCTATTTATTTGTGGGTATGGCTGGTTAATATCATATTTTATGTTATTTTTGCAGGGTAGGGCGATACTGGGAGAATTTATATAACAGAAAGGGATAGTAAAGAAGTAAAAAATAAAATAAATCACTTAGGAAACGGTGTTAGGGAGCTTCCTGAACCCGGCAAAAATACGGGCCAAGGAAACCCACCTTCAGGAAGTGAGAGAGTTCTGTGAAGCTGCCTGAGACGTTACAGACAACAGAGAATTCAAGCTCTGGTCTGTCTCTCTCCCATCCAATATTTTCGCTTGTAATGAATCATCTGCAAAAGCCGTCTGTGTCAGCTGCTGCAGATTCACCAGACTGATTTTCATTGTCCTTGGTGAGAGAGAAACAGGACAGGCGACAGCACTCCTGATGCCGACACTACAATTTGCAGGTCATGGATTTCTGAAGGTTGAACGAAAAGAGAATGAAAAAAAAAAGCAAAAGAAAATTAATAAACACTGTGTGTGTGTGTGTGTGTGTGTGTGTGTGTGTGTAACTCAAAAGGGAGGAGGAGGTGGAGAGGTCGATTCATTATTCATCTTATGAGCAATTAATAATAACCCCCTTCAGTACAAGCTCTCACCTCGCAGGTGAAAAAAATAAATCATTTGGAGACAGCATAAATAAACTACAAAAATACAACATCCGTGTAAAGTGATTAAGGATAAAACTGAAACTAAATTACAATCCGAAGCTCTCATGTCTTCCGACCATTCCTGAAGTGTAGATAAGAATAAATGAATGATAAGTATGGTTCGTTAAATTTCGTTTTACCTTCTCAAATGTTAGTTTTCTTCTTCTTCAATGCAGCGAGTTCCTATCAGTGATTATGCTTCTCCTGGACAAACTGCGAGATCATTAACTTCACTTAGCAGGATCCTCAAACTCCATCCTCTAGCAGACCGCGCTGCGCTGGGGAGACGTCTCTGATACGGTGCTTGGCGGATTTTTCACACTGTGGGTTGTAAAATGTAGAGATCTAACAAGGTCACTGTTGATGAGCTCTGAGCATGTTCTCTTGTCTAGCACACGTTATTTCCTTTTGCATTTACACGTCTTCACACACATCGGTCCACGTAGGCTGTATGTTTTTCTGTTTCACTGCTTTTATTTTCGGGTGTCACAAGTGGCTGTATGCATTTTATGCTGAATGGCTTGTTGAATGTTGCGACAGAGTAGTTTCGTTCAGTGGTTAAGTCTACAGCAAGAGACACACAAAGAAATGACCTATCGACTTCTATTCCCTGAATGCCTTTTTACATCAGTCATAAGCGCATGGCACTTACTTAGTTTTTTCTATATGGTTTATTAAATGTAGCCAAAATATTTTTGAGGTAAGGGTTTACATTATGAAATATCTGGTGAAGATTATTTTATAGTGGTCACACAGTGACTAGAATAACGATCCATGGATTCACTCATTGCCTAAGTTTTGGATTCAATGCCTATATAAAGTCTTGGATTCACCGCCTAAGTTTGGCCTGGTTCACACCGCACTCTCCCGCCTGCCGGACGTGGGGCTTTCCTTTTCCTCGGGTATCCTGGCTAACCTTCCCCCCGCCCCGTCCCCCACGAACATGAGCGGCACGGGCACTGGCACGTCCTGGGGCGCGGGCGCGGGGGGCGTGCCGCTCTCCTCACCGCCGTCGCTGAAGTGCACCTCTATGTCCCCGCCGCCACACATCTGCGGGAGACACACCGGCACGCATTAGTGTGGCATCACTCAGCACTCTCAGTGTTCCTCACCACCTTCTGCTGCATGACTCAAATACAAGGATAGCACCCAACAAACATTCCCCCACACTACGGCATATAACGTCTATCGAGACATCCAGGTTCTTATTTCAGTTCTATGTACGAACAGGCTGGGGTAAATGGGACCGTCCAAGGGTATCGTGATTAGCCAGGGAATCGAACCCAGAACTTCTCGGTTGCGAACCGAGTCTACTTCCATTTATACCACCAACACTTCTTCAGCATCTTCACTATGACACTTAAGACATTGTATTGATTGCACTGCTTCACGGGGCTTGTAAGCGTAACTGACATGAAAAGCACTTAACACTGCCCCGACTACGACACACAGTCGTCGAATATACAATCCAGGTCCCTATTTCAGTTGTAGTCAGGCTTGTGGTAGGTTGTGACCACTTTATACAGAACTGACATTTTGGGAAGACCGACAAGCATGGGGCTGTCTACTCACTCTGGGTGTGGTCGGGTAGGGAGGCTCTCTTATGAGGTGATTGTGTCGGAAGTCATGGGCGCCTGAGAGCGGCAGGGTGTAATGGCGGAGGTCTTGGCTGTGCTGGGGAATGGCTACTTGGTGCTGATGTTGCTGCTGCTGAGCGTGGTGCTGCAGGGAGGGAGAGGGGTGCTGCTGTTGCTGGTGGAGGTGCTGCTGACACTGCTGGCCACGCGGCTGCTGGGATAGTGATGGGGACTGAGTGGCGGTGGCGACTCGCTGTGGTGGATGCTGCTGCTGCTGCATATGCGGCTGGACGTCATGTCTGATCTCTCTGATGAGGGACATTGCTCCTCCTGGCCGCACACTCACCGTCACGTCCTCACAGTCTGAAACACAAATGTGGGAACACATGTATGGTACAGTCGTGTTCATTAGTAAGGATACACATGTGGTCGTGCTGCTTACTGTAGTGTCCATCGCTGGTTGGATGTGGAACTGTTTCACTTACTACCTGATTCAATTATCATTGGTGCATCAAGCAGTAGCTATAAAAGATCCACATTACAGCAATAGACATCACCAGTACGTGTGCTCTTACTTGTGGGTGCAACTGTACATCACAATCTGAAACACAAGCACATAACCATGAATAAGCCTTTTTTTGCGAAACAAAGAGAGAACCGAAGGCTTAAAAGATGGGAAACTTATGCCTTCCACATAAAATCATAAGGAAGAAAAAATGCAAAATTCAAGATTTTTTATTGGAAACGCTAGGTTGCTACTCTGTCAACACTGCCATTAAAAGCACAACAAAACACTATACGAGTATGCTGCAAGCCACTGTACTCACCGCCACTACAGGCCACTACATCAGGACTGTGGTCCCCGGGGTGGTGGTGCTGGTGGAGGCTGTGCTCGGTGTAGCACTCGTGGACCTTCTCCCCGGGAGCTTGAAACTCCACCTGGACCTCCCCCTGGCCAACCTCCCCGGCCTTCTGCTTCTGCTGCCCCTGCTGCTGGTTCGGTATATTCTTTTGGGATTTTTGCATCTTTTCCGTGTTCCCGTCTTCCCTCGCTTGTCGTCGTCTGGCTGCCGCACTACACCGTACCTGCATCAATATTGAGATATCCATGTTAAAAGAACGTATAAATAATGATTCGCACTTTACTGGCAAACGCTTGAATTGTCTTTATCTTCGGGGGACAAAATTCGTCTTATTCTGTCGCACTACATATTACTGTATTTACACTTCGGTCATATCTGCCACTTTCCCCTCTGACATATTCATACCATAAGGAACCATCTAAGGGCAGATAAACACACCGAGCCTCTCTCAGCTCAGAAGCATTAGCCGGCAGAAGGAAGTCAGCAGTAGAAGAGATAAAATATTACGCGACCTGTTGTCCTCCGCTGAATCTTTTAACAAACTACCTATCAGTACAGCCCTTTGGACGTCTAATCCAACATATACTGACATCTGCAAATGTTATCAGTCACCGATGCTACCCCTGATGAATTTTTCTACCCCTAACAGAGATCTGCATTATCCTTCACTGCGTCAACATCAAGAAAAAATGAACCATGATGACAAGATTAACCCGTGAATCACATGACACGATGCACGAAAAATATGAACAATACTCTTAACCGCTAAAACTCAGTGACTTTATATTCCATTCTGGCCGGCACCATACGTTTTTCACTCACTTTTGGGCAGACGCCTTGTGATGAAGGGGTTAATAATGACTCTATCTAACTCCTTCAGCTCAAAAATTATCTTGCACGCAGAGTGAAAAATACTGAAAGACGCACGAATACTATACGAGAGAGGTCAACGTAGTGAAGTGGCGGTAACTGAGAATATGCCGATAGAAATATACCACTGAATGGGCCAAAATGACCTGTAATTACCTTCAGACGAGCTGACAAAATAAAGAAATCGTTAAGAAATTCACCTCGCAACCCAGACGCCAACCATTCCAAGGCGACAATGCTCAGTTTGAAGTCCATTGTATACCCAACTTTGGAGGTAATTTGTCGGCAGGGTGTACATTTCTGCGGAGTGAGTGTGGAGGTAGTGCTGAGGATGAAGAGTGGAGTGGTATGGTGTGATGTGGTGTGGTGTGGGAGTGGTGTGAGGTGCATCCGCCGGAGAATGGGATGATGTGGTTGTGGTGTAGGTTGCGGTGGGTAATTGGTTTGGAGTGGAGTGGAGTGGTGTGGTTTTAGCTGGGTGCGAAGTGCTGTGGCATGGCATGGCATGGCATGGCTAACAGTCACCCATTGGGCATGGCATGGCATGGCATGGCATGGCATGGCATGGGGTGTGGTGTGGTGTGGTGTGCAGTCGTCACTCAAAACTGTGGTCGTGGACGTGATGTTGGCACGCGAGGCCCCGGTGCACGCTCACTCACTGCACGCAAGCCCCGGTGCACGCTCACTCACTGCACGCAAGCCCCGGTGCACGCTCACTCACTGCACGCAA
>JAGKTI010032640.1:0-11858 GCA_018397915.1 Birgus latro
TGTGCTGTGTACTTATCCCCTGATTCTACCGACAATGAAAAATTCTTGGGCACGGTTACTTCCAAGATGGAACACATTTTGTCAATTGTTCCTTTCTCAGAAATCTCCATTTTAGGTGATTTCAATGTTCACCACACGTTTGGCTTTCCTCTTCTTTCACTGGTCCACCTGGTGAACCGGCCTTCATCTTTTCTATCCTTAATAACCCAGAACAGCTTGTAGATCACACAACCTGTATCCCTGACCTCCATGGAGAGAGGTCCAATAAATCTGACCTATTTCTTTCAATTAACCATTCCACTAACTCTGTTAGGCTCCTCTTATCACAATCTTATCACCTTAATCTGTTTTACATCGGCTGTAAAACATGTGGACCCTTCCAAGAAGTAGAGGCTGTGGCACTTTGGAGCTGCTGATTTGGAGGCCTTCAAACAGTATTTCTTTGATTTTCCCTAAAATGATAATTGTTTCTACAGCTGAAAGCTATCTGAGCATGCCTTATGCATTACAGAGGGTATTTCCTTGGGCATGGAAGCATACATTTCTTTCTCTTTTCCTGTGAGTATTAGAAAAAAAAATGGTTTAACTTGTCTACAACAAGGAGAGGACCTAAAAGGATAATAAAGCCAACCCACCCATGAATCGCATCTCTATTGTCTGGTTGTCCTAAACTATACTAAGTCTGTTTTCCGTTCTGCTAAGAATAATTTCATTTGTACTAAGTGCTCTGAACTCTCCAACTCTGTTTCTTTCTGCTTCATTTGGCACCATGCCAAAGAAATGTTTTAAAAACACTTCGTCCTCCTTCCCTCCATTTTTGTGCTCTAATGGTTCTGTAGCTGTTCCTTCTAGCAAAAAGCAGAACTTTTTTCTTATACGTTCTCCTCTAATTCCACCTTAGACGATTCTGATGCTGTTCATTCATGACCTCCAATCTCTGACTTCCTCGCGACTGTCATTAATATTTCATCAGTTGATATACTTTCTGCCTTCACTGGCCTCAGTACTATCAAGGCATATAAGCCTGATGTGGTTCCTCCTGTTGTTCTCAAGAACAGCACTTCTGTGCTTACACTCTGCCCAGGTACACTCTTATGCTTTTGTCTGTTGACTTGTACCTCTCCTTGCTGGAAGATCTCATTTAGCCTGTCTCAAAGAAGGGTGAACATTCCCAGACCTCTGCCTATCGCCCAACTGCTTTAACATCCTATGTCGCTAATATTTTTCATCCATTCTTAACAACAGAAATAAAGCTCCTCTCCTATTACAACCTCCTTTATCATCATAGGTATGGTTTCCACCTGGGATGCTCCATTGGTGATTTTCTCACCTTCCTTTCAGACTCCTGGCCATCCTCCTTTTGGGACTTTGGGGAAACCTTTGCCATTGCACTTGACATATCAAAGGTCGAGTCTGGCATAAATCTTTCATTTCCAAACTGTCCTCTAATAGTTTCTATCAGTCTATCTCTACCTTCATCTCTAGCTTCCTTTATGTGCGTTCTCTAGCTGCTGTTTTTTTTTTTCCTTTTATGCTAGGGTGAAGGAACCAAAGGCCGGTGCCCGAAACCATTCCTTCCAAGAAAAAAAAAAACAATACAAGAGAGAGCCAAATTCAAGATCCGATCATTTCGAGATGCCTGGGCACACTGCGTTTAAAAGATTGGAGATCATAGGAAGTAGGAAATACAGACAAAGGGAGACTGTTCCAGAGTTGACCTGTTGCATAAATGAAGGACTGGGAGTAACGGTTAATTCATGCATTAGAGAGTTGGACAGAGGAGGGATGAGAGTTTGTTGCTAGAGGGGTGCTACGCGCCCATCATAGAGGTGGGAAGATGCAAGCAGACAGTTCAGAGGAGCAGTGACCATTGAAGTAACGATAGAAAAGAGATAAAGATGCAACAGTGCGGCGAAGGGACAGAGGTTGGAGGGAGCCAGTAAGAGGAGGAGAGTTGATGAGACAAAAAGCCTTTGACTCCAACCTACTGAGAAGAGATGTATGTGGGGAGCCTCCCCACACATGAGAGTTGTACTCTACACAGGGGCGAATAAAACCCGTGTATAACCTTAACCTGTCACGTCCCGACCCATTTTCTACCTCCAATACCCCCCAGTCCCGAGCAATTTTTGGGAAAAAATTTTTGGAGCTCAAACCTTCGCTTTGGTGAGAAACATCGAAAATTCATAGAGAAATCGCCCTCCTGAGGTGTACAGGTGTCAGTCAGCCTTACGTTTTCATTCATTCTCATGGCACCTGGCTACAAAGAAAACGAACTTCGGGAGGGTAGACTAACTCAAGCCACTTTGAATTACGTATTTATTTATTAATTTGGTACGAAATTATGTGTAGTACAACACTATATTGGTTTTCACACAATTATACAGGCAATAGAAGCATAGTTCAGTCACCAAACACATCCACACATGGCACCTTCCTTTACGACATTACCACCTCATCACTTCTGTTTGTGTCTTGCTCTAGCTTCTTTATTTCTTTGTCCTCCACCTCAAGAATCACTTTCACCGTGAATTTCGGCATTGGAGAGACTGTGGCGCGACATGTCTTTAGTGGCCAGGTCACTGCTAACAGGTGAATTGCCGAGTGTGGAGGGAAGGGGGGGAGGGGAGGTCAGGTGGGGCCAGACAGTATCCCCACTTGACAGCAAATAGAGGAAGGTCTCCCACATACGCCTACCAAAAATCACCTGTGAAACTTGAAAATTGTGCAAATGACTGACCTTGCAATTGCGTAACGTATGGGTAGGTAGATGGATCTAGCAGTGACAAAACGTTGCGACGTACCCATACGGACGTACCCATACGTCAACGGAACACCTCGGGTTGACAACTGTGCAGGGGTAAAGAAGGTATGGAGTCTGCTTAGCACACCTAATGTCTTGGAAGCAGACAGATACCGTTCTTTTCTTACAGCAAGGGTTGGCGAACTTTTTTAGGGTTAATACTCAAAAATTTACTTGAATAAAATGAAATTCAGACTTTAGAGTACGTCTATGTACTCATCTGTCAATAGTACAGTGGCTAAGCAACAAATATCATGATACATGGCACATGGTTTTAAATCTTGTTCACTAAAACTTTCATCATTTATGTGAAAAATCAGTGATATACTTCATGCGTTATTTCTCATATCGCATGCACTACCCCCCAAAGTTTTTAGATTTACCCTGTATGGGATAATTTACCCCTGTTCTGCAACACCTCTCCTAGAGCTATCAATAGTGGTGTTCCTCAGGGTTATGTCCTATCACCAACTCTATTCCTTTTATTCATTAGTGGCTTTCTAAATTGTACATCTAATTTATGCACTCACTCACTGATGTCTCCACCCTTCACCTTTCGATTCACTCCTTGCAGCACCCATCTCAGTAGTTACTTCAACAGACAAAGGATGAGGCTATGGCATACTTAATGTTTGACTTGGCTTATATCCTGGAGAGTGGTAAAAGTAACCTTATTTTTAGTGCATAGAAAATGCAGATCTTACATCTTTTGAGCATTCAAAATCTTCCACATGAGTACCTTAAATTTTATCAATATCCAACTCAATCTTGCACCATTTTTGGACATTCTTTGGGTTTCTTTCTCTCAGGAATTATTTGGAAAGATCAAATTACCTTAGGGAAATCTACTATCAAGGGATAAGATGTGCTAAACAGACTCCGTGCCTTATTTACCCCTTCTCAGTTGTTGACTTTATACAGGGTTTATTCGCCCCCGTGTCGTGTACAACTCTCATATGTGGGGAGGCTCCCTGCATGCAGCTCTTCTCAACAAGGTTGGGTCAAGGGCTTTCCGTCATGTTAACTCTCCTCCTTGCACTAGCTTCCTTCAGCCTCTGTTTCTTCGATGCTCTTTTGCATCTTTGTCTCTATTCTGTCGTTGCTTCATTGGTCACTGCTGCTCTGAAATTTTTACTTGTATCTTTCCATCACTAAGATGGGAGCGTAGAACACATCTGGTAGTAAATTCTCATCCTCTTTTTGTCCAACTCTCCAATGGAAGAGTCAGCTGTTACTCGCAGTCCTTCATGTTTGCAACATGTCAGCTCAGGAACTGTTGTATTCTGTCTGTATTTCCTACTGTCAATGACCTCCAGTCTATTAAACATATTGTGTCCATAAATTTCGATATTAACTGATCTTGAATTTGGCTCTTTGTTATTAAGGTTTTGTTTTCCTTGGAAGGAACAAACTAGCGGCCTTCTAGACTTTGAATTCTTCTTCTTTGCAATTCAAAATAAAAAAATTCTGGTGTTTGTTGAAACTGAATACTAGTATTTTCCCTATGCGACATATGGCAAGTTCATGCATGTACAAAATACACTTCCTCATGTACAGTCACCCCATGAAGTGATGACAGTATCTACAAGGTTTTGTTCAGTGATGATGCACATACTCATCATTATATCTTGACAAGATGTCAAATGAAATACATTACAGTAAGTACATTCCAATGTACCTGTGCACTTCAAAATTGTAGGAAGTAATTAGACGGTTACGATATGAGGAAATCTTCAGTTGGCACTAATTGAAGTTTCAGAACTGTCGCTTAAGAACACTCAGGAATAATTTGCAGAGATTCTTTATAGTATAATAACGTGTAATAATTTTTTTTAGAGCATAAGGCTGAAAGAAATGACTTCAATAACCAATATAGGGTTGTTATTATTAGTATAATAATTCCATAGAATATCAATAAATAATTTAAAGCCATGAATTTCCGTTTCTGTTGTCTCCATGGACGACTGCAAAAAGAGGGTAAATTAGTAGGATATTTTAAATGGCCCATCAATCAGCCCTAATGGACATAACTGATACTCAGAGACAAGAAGTTACTACGCTGCATTTGGCGAGTTTTTCAGAAATAAAAATATCCGGACGACTTGATGTAAGACTCATAACTATCAGTGAATGAAATATAAAGAAAGAACCTCGAGAATTTGCAGCGAGTCAGAGCTCCTTGGAGAATGATAAACTTGTGCCAAAGTTTGGTATCCTCAAGCTCCTAAATGACTGGCAAGAGTAATAAAATGCAGAGGTTCATAAACATTTCACACAGTTCATAACTCCCATTATCGATATATTCAATTCAGCCAGGCATAGCGGTTTATTTGACCTTATAGTTACCAGGAAACGCAATTGGGATACTTAAAAAGGATGTATTGAAACAGCCACCAACATGCCTAGAATAATCGAGCGGTCTGGATTTTTATTCCAGGGTGAAGAGAAACTCCTCTTCTTTTCCATTCCCAAAGTCTCTCTAAATGTACTAACATAGTCTGCAGAAAATAAATGAAGCAATAGTCAACGGTCTGATCAGATTCAAGATATTTTTTTTTTTTACAGTTTATATTTTCTCCCACTCTCTCTCCATCCTTCTCGTAAATTTCCTCACTGTATCATATCCATAGCTGTATCTTTTATTCAAAACTTCCTCCCTTTGCTTTTCGTCGTTCTATTGGTGTCAAAGACTCCAGTGTTATTCTCCTTTTACTCTAATTTGACCTTAAATTGCCATTTGTTCATCTTGAATACTGAGATGTAAGAAGACATTGACATTATAATACAATGCTAGTCGCAAAAAAAGAGCAATGGAAAGGTTGTAAAGCCCTTGGTATTGTCTTATTCTGGCACTGAGCTACGTGAAATTAGCTGCGAAACGACAGATGTCTGCTCCAGACAAGGGGAAAGTAAGTGAAAATAGTAAAATGATTATCTGTCCATGTTTTCTCACTTAGGGGGTATCATAACATAACAAAGATAGTCCTTTATACTGTAGACAGAGAATAAAGCCAAGTCTTTCTGAGCTTAGGAAGGTTCTTCGAACTGGAAATATTCAGTTCCATTTCTCGGCAGATCATACTGTATTCTTAAACATAGTTTGTCATACCTTCATGGAGTTCAGTTCTTGGGCCGATGATACACTTGGATAAAGTTTCCTTTACCCCTCTCCTTCCTCCCCTGTTCATATATGAGTAACTGGTGACCAAGAAGTAAATTCGATTGGTGCATGTTGTACTCTACGGGAAGACTGAGACGTAGCAAATATTTATTGTCTGTCTCATGTATTCGATAGGCAAGCTCAGTCCAACCAAACCAGACCTGCCTTTACCCATATCCACCCCACGAAACACCCACATTACCGAAACACACCTGCCATGTCTTGTCAATTCCCCAATCTACTCACCAAAACCCCACAATTACCGTAATCAGCCCCACCAAAACTCCACCGTTTCTCCAATCCCCTGCGCCAAACTCTGCAATTGTCCATATCCACCTCGCCAAACACTGCCATTATCAAACAAAGCCCATCATTACATCAATCCATTCTTACATATCCCGCCATTACCCCCATCTATCTCACGGAAACCCTCCGTTACACCAGTCCACCCCACCAAACCCACCATTATCCTTGCCTATCTCCATGTTGGCCTCCGGTACTCATATCAACCCCACGAAACTCCTCTTAACCCAGTCCACTCCAATAAACCTCGGCAATACCCCAATCCTCCCAACAAACCCCCCACTGCCTTAATCCACTACAACAAACCCCTCCTTTAGCTCAGTGTACCCAATAAGCCCCAATCCACCCCTCCAAAACATGATATTATCCCATTGCATCCCTCCTCAATCTATCCAGTCAAATCCTGACGCCATCCCACTGCATCCCACCAAGCTCTGTGACCTCCATATTTGACCTCAGCAAAATCCTCATCCAATGAAGTCATCCTCAGTGAAAGAAAAGCATTTGGGAGCCGAATGGTAATCGTATGCTGTTGGCTAAGTTCAAGATTTTGGCCATATCTTGATACCCTAAAGGTTTCAAGTTGATAGCTCCAGCCGTCTGTGAGATGTAATGATACTAAGGCGGGTAATAAAAATTAGTTGAGCTTTGGCAGCCATTTTGGCGACCTTGACCCTGACCCCGAGCCCCATTTCTTGCTTGGCTAATATTTTGGCCATATTTTCATACCCTGAAGGTTTCATGTTGATAGCTCAAGCCGTTCATGAGATATAATGGTGCTAAAGGCGGGCGATAAAAACTAGTTGACCTTTGGCAGCCATTTGGTGACCTTTACCTTGACCCCAAGTGCCCATTTTCGAATTCGACCAAAACTTTCACCATACACAGGCGGGCAAAAACATTATCGCTCTGCCTTGTAAAGATGGGCGATAACAAACAACACCACCTTTACCTCAGATCATTACACGAAGGCCCATCATTATCTATATTTATTGCACCAAGCACTGGCTTTACCCCAGTCCCACGCACAAATCCCTCTCTCACCACAGTCCATCCACCGCAAAACCCTCATTATTCTAATCCACCTCAATAAAACCTGCCTTTACCCCAATCCACCACACGTGACCCCACCATGAGCCCAATCCACCTCATCAATCACCAACACTACTTCAGACCACCTGCTAAACCCCTCTGCCCCAGTAAACCATCTCGCTGTTTATGTCGAGCAGAAGATATTCTTCCTTTATTCGCACTGTCATAATCAAAATCGGCCCGTTTTTCCTTACTTTTATGATCGTATTTTCCTTGTCCTTCTTTTTCTATGTATCTCCTTGCTTCCCCTCATTATTCACAGGAAAAATGGTGGACGATAAACCAGAGGCGCGTGTAAAAGAAAAAAAAAAGGGGAAAAAAAAGGAATATCACCTAAGGCTGATAAAGAGGCGGGAAAAATGGAGCTGGGATGGGAAGAGAGAGAGAGAGAGAGAGAGAGAGAGAGAGAGAGAGAGAGAGAGAGAGAGAGAGAGAGAGAGACCCTATTCATTATGGATTTTGGTTAAGGTCTACAATAATGAAATCTCCACAGAATCTGATATCACTTATTGTTTTGTTCTGTCGTAATTTTTATTTTATATTTTCAAGCGCCTCGAAGTCCTACTGGGACGCTCAGCACTTGTCCAAATGAAAGCTGTTTGAAAACCGCGATTAGCTTTGAATCCAACTCTGAGCAGCTATCACCACCACCACCACCACCACCACCACCAACACAGCCACCACTACCGCCGTCATCACAGCCACCACCACCACCACAGCTACCAACATCACCATCATCATAATCACATCTACCACCACTACCAACACAACCACCACCGTCACAGTTACCATTACTACCACCAAAGCTACCAGCACCACTACCACAGCTACCCTCACCACCACCACCACCACAGCTACCATCACCACCATCATCCCAACTACCACCACTACCACAACCTCCACCACCACGGCAACTAACACCATATTTTGCTGAATAAAATTGTTTGTTCGGAGCATCAAGGAAGTGACAGGCCTCCCCCACCCCCTTCTCTCTCTGTAGATGTGTATGAGATTCCAAGTAAACGCCCCACCGTATTTCTCCGCGACTGGGATATGTATCACCAATGTAGACAATTATCAGGGGCCAAAACAACCCTTCAGGAAATTTCAATCAACATGAAATTAAGACCGGCCTATCTGGGACCCAATTCCAACAATCCTTTCAGCAATCAACAAAATAATCCTTTTTTCCAGTTTTGGCTGCTCTACACACACACACACACACACACACACACACAAGCCTAGGATTACAGTAAATTAGATTCTGATTTAGGTGTGAAGTGTCTGGAAGCGATATAAATGAAGATGGCTGTGTAAACAAGGACAGGACACTAATGGCGGGACACTAAGGACTGGACACCGAGGATAGGACACTAGGGATTGGACTTTATGGATAAGAGACTACTGATTTTACACTTACGATGGGATACTGATATTAGGATTCTAAAAAAAAGGACACTGAGACTTAGACAAAATTGAAAACAGGACGCTACGGATGGGACACTAAGGATAGGACGTTAAATACAGGGCACTGAGGATAGGCCATTAAGGATAGGGAACTAAGGATAGGACACTAAAGACTGGACACTAAGGACAGGACACTAAGAACAGGACACAGGATACGTCATTAAAGATAGGGAGCTAATACGTAGGGCAATGAAGACAGGAGCTGAGGACAGGACACTAAGGGGAGGATACTGAGGATAGGACACTGAGGGTAGGACGCTAAGGACAGGGCAATTATGGCAGGACGCTAAGCCACTAAAAGAAGGAGACTAAGGACAGGACACTGATGTCCGGATATCAAGGATGGGACAGTGATGATAGGACACTGAGGATAAGACACAAATGATAGGTCACTGAGGATAAGGCACAAAGGATAGGACACTGAGGATAAGGCACAAAGGATAGGACATTGAGGATAGGACGCTGAGAATAGGACACTAAGGAGAAAACACTAAGGATAAGACACTGAAGGTAGAACACTGAGGATATAACACTAAGAATAGGAGACTAGGATAGGACAGTAAGGATAGGACACTTACTATATGATAAGACACTTAAGATAGGGACACTGAGATTACTAACTGATGGGGCAACGAGGATGGTACACTGAGGACAGGAGCCTAAGGATAAATCATTGAGGAACAGACATTAAGTATAGGACAGTGAAGACAGGACACTGGGGACATGAAACGGGGGAAGGACAGACAATGGGACAGTATACCGACGATAAGATGTTAGTGATAGCAAATTAAGGATAGGACAAAAACAGAGGGACAGGACATTAAAGATAAGACACTAAGAATATGATATCAACGGATGGATAGGACGTTAAGGATATGGCACGATGGATAGGATCTGTTCATATATTATGTATCTCTGTCTGCCTGCCAAGCAACCAATTAATCAGCCAGTCTATCTCTGCACCTGTCTCTCTTTCTCTCTCCCTCTCTCTCTCTCAATATAAATAATACATATATATAAGGAAGATAAATACCACCGCAAGGATGAGCATCTTGTTTATTTATTGGGAACATTTCGGCTTTAGCCATCATCAGCCTTAAAGAAACGATATATTACTTAGATCTACTACAGAGGATAAAAGCCAATGAGATCTAAATTTGTCAATCAAGTTAACATACAGGTAAATTCATAATGAGAAAAAAAATTGGAAAGTAAGTGCATTACCATTTAGCACATAGGTTAGCGGTCAGGTAATATGTATTGATAAAACGTGGTCAGCTGTTAAAATGTTGAAAATGGCTTAAAATATTTAGAATTATTCTTTTAAAAAATGCACAGTAGTGAGGTGCAGGAGTCACAGAAACCCAAGGTTGATTTGTGGAGGTGGGTGAGGAGAGTCTGTGCAACTCATCTTCACGTGTCGTCACGGGAAGTGTCGAGAATGGGTGGCCTGAGGCTACAGATATTTTTTTTCCTCTTTAATGCTAGGAAGTAGGAACCAAAGGCCAGGAGCCCACAAAATGTTCCTTCCAAGAAAAACATAAAAAATACAAGAGAGAGCCAAATTCAAGATCCGTTCATTTCGAGATACCTGGATACATTGCGTTTGAAAGACTGGAGATCATAGCTGGCAGGAATTACAGACAGAGGGAGACAATTCCAGAGCTAACCTGTTGCGTAAATGTAGGGCTGGGAGAAACGGTTAACTCTTGCATTAGAGAGCTGGACAGAAAATGGAAGAGTTTGTTGCTAGATGGGTGCTACGCGCCCGTCGTAGAGGTGGAGCGATGCAAGCAGACAGTTCAGAGAAGCAGTGACAACTGAAGGTGCGAAAGAAGAGACAAAGATGCAACAGTGCGACGAAGAGACAGAGGTTGAAGGGAGCCAATAAGAGGAGGAGAGTTAATGAGACGAAAAGCCTTTGACTCCACCCTATTGGGAAGAGCTGTATGTTTGGAGCCTCTCCACACATGAGAGTTGTTCTCTACACAGGGGCGAATAAAACCCATGTATAAAGTCAACAACTGAGTAGGGCTAAATAAGGTATGGAGTTAGCTTAGCACACCCAAACTCTTGGAAGCAGACTTTACAAGAGACGTAATATGAGCTTTCCAAGATAGGTCCCGAGTGAATGAAACCCCAGGCATGATCAAGGATGATGCTGGACTGAGTTGGATATTATTAAACATTAGTGGGTGCTCCAGTGGAAGATTTTGTCGGGTTGATACTAGTAAGTGTAAGAACTGAGTCTGGTGCATTCAAAACAACAAGATTGTTTTTACCCCAGTCACATATACGAGCCAAGTCAGACGTTAGGTGTGCCATAACCTCATCCCTTGTTTGTCGAAGTGACTGCTGAGATGAACTTTGCGGGAACCGAATGGAAAGGTGAAGGGTGGAGTCATCAGTGTACGAGTGGATAGGGTTAGATGTAAAGCTTAGAAGGTCATTGATGAATAAAAGGAAAAGAGTTGGTGATACGACAGAGCCCTGAGGAACACCACTTTTGATAGATCTAGAAGAAGAACGATGGCCGTCTACAACAGCGGCTATTCAACAACCGGAAAGGAAGCTTGAGATGAAGGCACAGATAGAAAGATAGAGACCGTAAGAGGGCAGTTAGGAAATTAAAGATTTATGCCTAACTCGATCGAAAGCCTTTGAGATGTCAAGTGCAATGGCAAAGCTTTCGCCAAAGTCCCGACAGGAGGATGACCAGGAATCTGAACGGTAGGTGGAGCGTCCCTGACGGAACCCACACTGCCGATCAGAAAGAAGGTTGTGATAGGAAAGATCCTTTAAAATTTTTCTATTAAGAATTTACTCAAAAACTATTGAGACACAGGATGTTAAAGCAATTGGACGATAGCTAGAGGCTTGGGAATTGTCACCCTTCTTTGAGACTGGCTGAATGAGAGCAAACTTTCACCAGGAAGAAAAGGTACAAGTTGATAGACAAAGGTAAAGGTGTTTACCCAGGCAGGGTGTAAGCACAGAAGTGCAGTTCTTAATGACAACAGGAAGGACTCCATC
>JAGKTI010032642.1:0-10321 GCA_018397915.1 Birgus latro
ACACACACACACACACACACACACACGCATGTTCCTCCGTATCCCACAGAATGCCACATCAGTCTCTAGGTGACTAGCATTATGGGAGAACCATAAATAGAGCACTTATTGAGAAAAAGAACCATTTAGACCTAGCTGTATGTTATTGTGTACAACTGTATGACCAAACGGCACTACATATTCAATGATCTTTGTTTAGTAAAAGCCATGGCAGCTGGGAAATTACCAAATAGCATGGTCTTCATCTTTAACAAGCTATCGGCTTTAACATCGAGGGTCTGGTACCATTTAGTTCTTAATATCCAGGATGGCTGTACATTGCATGTGCCTATTACTGAGAGTTTTTGTTGTTCATTAGTGTTGTGCTACAAGCTCAGAAAAGCTTACATAATTCCTCCCAAGTGCATCCTTCCCTCTGCAAGTGCAGTGCCTGCCAGGCATGCTCGTGTGACTTTTCCTTTAGCCATGAAACTGGAAACTGTGAATTGTCACGAGCATGGTGTGCGCGTGTCCGACCTATTGCATGTCTTTAACCTCTCATTTCCACTATATACACCGTACTTATGTCACATGCAAAAGTGTGGGAAATAGCAGCAGGCACTGCTTCCAGTGCACGGGCGCAGGCAGCTTACTCCCATGATGATGCGATGGAGACAATGGAGCAGCTGCAAATACTGTAATGTGGCTTCAGAACCAGAACAGCCCATATTGCACTATCAGAGAGTCATGCAAGAAAAGACACATAGCTTGTGGTGCAAATGCAAGGCTGAACTTGATGCACGTGTTGCTGCAGGTTAAGGTGTTAGTGGTGTGTGTGCAAGCCAGGGTGGTGAGGGTGCAAGGGCCATGTGGGGGTGAGAGCCCACATGGTGCACTGTCGGAGGCCCACGCTATCCCAGTCAATGAGACTTTTGCAGTAAGTGGTGGCTGATTTGCCTGCTTTAAGAGGGGTGCAAATATGCACAACATTTAAATGCTAGGAGGGGCAGCGAGTGTGAATGTTGAGGCAGCAGACTGGCTCCTGGAAGAGTTTGTCAGTATTGTAAGTGAGGGCAATTATTCACCTAAGTAGGTGTTCAGTATGGATGAGACTAGTGTCTTTGAAGAAAATGCCATCCTGAACAAGGATTGCCCTACTCTGCTTCTCGGTGGCAATGCAGAGGGCGACATTAAGCTGAAGCATTGCTCGTTTACCATTTAGAGAGACAGAGGGGGGCCATTGGGACTTTTAAGCAGAGATTACTGGTCATGTGACATTCAGATATGAAGGCATGGATGATGCACTCTATTTTCACGTACTACATAATAAACAACTTTTCACCCTGCATTGAGAAAGACACGTGAGCAAATAACCTTGTAAACAAGTTCCCTCTAGTTCTCAGTAATACCCCAGGACGTGCGATGACAGTCGAGAACATGTGCCCTTATGTCAAGGTTGTCTTCCTGCTACTGAACACTATCTGTTTCCTGCAGCCAGTGGACCAGGGCGTTATCATAATGATCAAGGTGTACTACACTAGGAGTTGGTGGGGTCAGCAGACAGTGAGAGGCAGTCGGTCAAGGAATTGTGGAAAGGCTACACCATTAAGCATACCCTTGGAAACATGAACTGTCATGGGAGGAAATGATATCCTCCAGTATGAATGGTGTGTGGCAAGCCTTGTAGCTAGAGGTGGCATGAGAATTCCAAGGTTTCCTGAAGGAGGAAGTTCCTGCCATTTGCCAGGAGATAGCTGCCCTGGCATAAGAGGTTGGCTTTCACAAGGTGGATGATGCTGATGTGGCAGACCTCCTTGAATCTCACACCCAGGAGCTTTGCAGAGGAGGATCTCTTCCCCCTGGTTGAACAAGGAACCAGGAGCCGTCAATTAGGTGTTGTCTGTGGCTTCAGGTTTAGCCCCACCCTGAACCTGTGGAGCAGTGGCCCGGCTGGAGTGTAGTCTGATGTTACTGCCCACTCCGTTTAGTGTCAGTTGTGGGCGAGAGTGGCATAAGGTAGTGGGGGAGATAATCCCCTGTAGCCCGGAGTGCGTGCGCTCTAATTTAGCTTCCCTGTTGTTCCCTCCTGGGGTGGTGGTGGTGTCTTCGTTGTGTTTCTGCACACGGGGGACTAACCTGGTGTGCATTTTATTGTGAATGATTGACAGCCAGTGATAAATGATGGATGATGGATTACAGACGATGAATGAAGGACAGTTGATGAACTTTGATGGATGACAGATGATTTTTTTTTTTTTAATGCAAAGAAGAAGGAACCA
This sequence comes from Birgus latro, assembly GCA_018397915.1. NCBI lineage: Eukaryota > Metazoa > Arthropoda > Malacostraca > Decapoda > Coenobitidae > Birgus > Birgus latro. Next base: position 2,259 of record JAGKTI010032642.1, read on the forward strand.
AAGGCCATGGGCCCACAAACCGTTCCTTCCAAGAATAAACAAAAACAACACAAAAGAGAGCCAAATTCAAGATCCGTTCATTTTGAGATGCCTGGACACACTGCGTTTGAAAGACTGGAGATTATAGGAAGTAGGAAATACAGACAGAGGAAGACAGTTCCAGAGTTGACCAGTTGCATTAATGAAAGACTAGGAGTAACGGTTAACTCTTGCATTAGAGAGTTGAACAGAAACGGGATGAGAGGTTGTTGCTAGACGGGTACTACATGCCCATTGTAGAGGTGGAGGGATGCAAGTAGACAGTTCAGAGGAACAGTGGCCAACAGTGGCCATTGAAGTGATAGAAAAGAGGTAAAGATGCAGCAGTGCGGCGAAGAGACAGAGGTTGAAGAGAGCCAGTAAGTGGAGGAGAGTTAATGATACGAAAAGCCTTTGACTCCACCCTATTGAGAAGGGCTGTATGTGGGGATCCTCCCCACACACGAGAGTTGCACTTCAAACAGGGGCGAATAAAACCCGTGTATAAAGTCAACATCCATGCAGGGGTAAAGAAGGTTCGGAGTCGGCTTAGCACACCCAATTTCTTGGAAGCAGATTTCACAAGAGATGTAATATGTTCTTTCCAAGATAAATCCCGAGTGAATGAATCTCCAAGCATGTTCAAGGATGATGTAGAACGAGCTGGACATTATTAAACATCAGCGGGTACTCCTGTGGAAGGTTTTGTCTGATTGATAGGTGCAAGAACTGAGTCTTTGATGCATTAAAAATAACAAGATTATTTTTACCCGTCAGAGATACAAGCCAAGTCGGACATTAGGTGTGCCATAGCCTCATCCCTTGTTTGTTGAAGTAACTGCTGAGATGGGCATTGCGGGAACCGAATGGATAGGTGAAGGGTGGAATCATCAGCGTATGAGTGGATAGGGTTAGATGCACAGCTTAGAAGGTCATTGATGAATAAAAGGAAGAGAGTTGGTGATAGGACAGAGCCCTCAGACACACCACTGTTGATAGATCTAGAAGAAGAACGGTGGCCATCTACAACAGCGGCTATAGAGCGACCAGAAAGGAAGCTAGAGATGAAGGCACAGATAGAGGGATAGAAACCGTAAGAGGGCAGTTTAGAAATTAAAGATTTATGCCAGACTCGATCGAAAGCCTTTGAGATGTCAAGCGCAATGGCAAAGCTTTCGCCAAAGTCCCAAAAGGAGGATGACCAGGAGTCTGAAAGGTATGTGAAAAGATCGCCAGTGGAGCGTCCCTGACGGAACCCATACTGACGATCAGAAAGAAGGTTGTGATTGTAATGATGCTTTAAAATTTTTCTGTTAAGAATAGACTGAAACACTTTTGAGACACAGGATGTTAAAGCAATTGGACGATAGTTAGAGGGTTGGGAATGGTCACCCTTCTTTGGGACTGGCTGAATGAGAGCAAACTTCCAGAAAGAAGGAAAGGTACAAGTTGATAGACAAAGGCGAAAGAGTTTACATAGGCAGGGTGTAAGCACAGAAGCACAGTTCTTGAGGACAACAGGAGGGACACCATCAGGACCATATGCCTTGTTAGGATTGAGGCCAGTGATGGATGAAAATACATCAGCTGAAGAAATTTTAATGTCAGCCATGAGGAAGTCAGAGGGGGGAAGTGATGGAGGAACAGCACTGGAATCATCTAAGGTGGAATTGGAGGAGAAAGTCTGAGCAAAGAGATCGGCTTTATCAGTAGAAGAAATAGCTACAGAGCCATCACAGTAGAAAAGGGGAGGGAAGGATGATGAGGTAAAGTTGTTAGAAAGGTTTTTGGCAAGGTGCCAGAAAAAGCGTGAAGAATTTGAGTTGGAGAGTTGAGAACATTTAGTGCGGATGAAATTATCTTTAGAGAACGAAGAACAGACTTAGCACGATTCTGGTCAGAAACATAAGAAAGATGTGATTCAGGGGTGGGTTGGCTCCGGTACCTTTTGTAGGCCCTCTCCTTGTTGCGGACAGCATTAGAACAAGTGTGATTAAACCAAGGCTTTTTTGCATTAGACAAAGGATATGAGAAAGGAATGTATGCTTCCATTCCCGAGAGAATAACCTCCGTAATGCGTAAGGCGCATGCAGATGGCTCCCAGCCATGGAAGCATTAATCATTCCAGGGAAAAATCAAAGAAGTACTGCCTGAGGGCCTCCCAATCCGCAGCTCCAAAGTGCCACAGATGATGTTTCTTTGGAGGATCCCCAGGCTGCACCAGAGCAATAGGACAGGTTGAGATAATAAGGTTATGATCGGAGGAGCCCAACAGAAAGTAAAGATTAACAGTGTAAGCAGAAGGATTAGTTGTAAGGAAAAGGTCAAGTATGTTGGAACTCTCTCCAAGGCGATCAGGGATACGGGTAGGGTGCTGTACAAGCTGCTCTTGGTCATTAAGGATAGAAAAGATGTAGGCTTGCTTGTTCACCAGGTGGATCAGTGAGAGGAGAGGAGAGCCAAAGGTGGTAGTGAACATTGAAATCTCCTAGAATGGAGATTTCAGTGAAGGAGAAATGGATTGAATGTGTTCCATCGTAGAAGTAAGATAGTCGAAGAACTTTTGATAGTCAGTAGAATTAGGCGATAAGTAAACAGCGCAGAAATGATGATGGACAATGGATGATGATTGATGAATGGACAAAGGATAATTGATGATCGATGAAGAATGATTGATGATGGACGAAGGATGATTGATGGTAGATTAAAGATGGTTTATGATGGACGAAGGATGATTTATGATGGACAAAGGGTGATTGTTGATGGATGCTGAATGATAATTGATGATGGTTGATGGACGATGTATGATAGATGTTGGATGAAGAACAATGGATAATAGATGATCGATAACAGATGGTAGATGATGGTTGATGGATGAAGGACTACGGATGATGGTTGATTGATGAGTGACTGAAGATGCTGGATGAATAACTATGTATGATGGATGAAGGACTGCAGATGATGAATGATTGATGGTGGACAGTGGATGATAGATGATGGATAGTGGATGATAGATAATGGATGATGGACACCGGATGATAGATGTTGAATGAAGGATGATGCATGAAGGACCATGGATGATGGACAAAGGATGGCTGATGATGGATGAATAATGATGGAGGAAGGATTATGGACAGTGGTTGATCAGTGATGGACGATAGGTGATGATGGACAGTAGATGGTGGACAATGAGTAATTTGGTAATGGATGATGGACATTGGGTGATCGATGATGGACAGTATCTGATGGATGATTGACAATGAATGTTAAGTTATAGATGTCAGATGGTAGGTGATGGATGACAGATGATAGATGATGGATGATGAGTGACATGGTATATGATGGATGATGGTTGATGTTGATGGATGATAGATGATGGATGATGAGTGTTTGATAATGGATGATTGACGATGGGTGATGGACAATGGATGATGGATTACAGGTGATCGATGATGGATGAAGAGTGATGATGATGGATGATCATTGATGGACGATGGTTGATAGATGATAGATGATATAAAGGGATGTGGTTCAGTGGACATTGTTTCGAAGCACATGCCCTTCGGAAAAAAAATGTCGCTTAAGCATCATCATCCTCATTATCACCATCACCATCATCATCGTCATCATCATTATTGGACATCATCAAGATCATCGTGCAGCATCTGTCACCCATTCATCATCATCATCATCATCATCATCATCATCAATTAACCACCATCATTATTATCCATTGTCTGCCATCATCATCACCTACTGTTTATCATTCATCATCCACCACCATCATCATCATCCACTATCTGTCATCCATCATCCACCATCTTCATCATCCATTGTTCACCATCATCGTCATCTGCTATCTCTATCAGCCATCATCCACCACCATCATCATCTTCTACTATCTATCAGCCATCATCCACCACCATCATCATCTTCTACTATCTATCAGCCATCATCCATCATCTCCCATCATCATCAGCCATTATCATCATCACCCCTCATCATTATCATCTTCATCATAATTCATCACTTACCATCTTATCCATCATCATCATTCATCACATATCATCATATCCATCATCATTCATCACATATCATCATCATCATCATCATCAATTATCAGTCTGTTATCATTCATCATCATCACCTCTCATCATCCTTTTATTCATCATCTATCATTATCCACCATCACCCACCATCACAGTCCAACATCTATCATCATTATGCATCATCTGTCATCATTAGCCTGTCCATCATTATCATCTGTCGTCCATCATCTGTCATCCATCATCCATTATCTGTCATACATTGCTTATAATTATCATCATCCATCATTTATCATCATCATCATCAGTGATCACTTATCATCATCATCATCATCCATCATCAATTATCAGTCCATTATCATTCATTATCATCTCTCATCATCTTTTCATTCATCATCCCTCATCATCCACCCTCATAATCCAACATCTGTCATCATTATGCATTATCTGACATTATTCTCCATCATCATCATCCACTGTCCAACATCTATCATCCGTTGTCCATCATCTGTCAGCTGTTGTCCATCATCTATCATCCGCTGTCCGTCATCTATCATCTGCTGTCCAACATCTATCATTCTTTGTCCATCATCGGTTAGGGTATCCATTATCCATCATCTGTTATGCCATCTGTCATCCATCATGCTTTGTCCAACATCCATCATTCATCATTTATCATCCATTGTCCATCATATATCATGTCATCCATCATCTGTCATCTGTCATCCATCATGTATTATTCATTGTCCATCATCTGTCATCTGTTGTCCATCATCCATAATTTATCATTCATCATCCACTATACATCATCTGTCATGTCATTCATCATCTGTTATCCATCATCGATCATCAGTCATCCATCATTCATAATCTGTCATCTGTTATCCATCATCCATCATTCGTTGTTCATCGTCAATTATCCATCATCCATTATCTGTCATCCATTGTTTATCATCCATCATCTATCATCTGCCATCCATTATCTATGACAGTGGTACTCAGTTACTATGTGTGAAGGTTAAGACACACAGTTTCCTACGTGGCAAGGGTTTGGATGAAAGTTTTGATTCAAAATGTGGTAATAAAAAACAGATGAGATTCAAAATGTGGTAATAGGAAACAGATAAGAGCATGCATTACAATTTCTTTCAAGCTGCATGGATTTTTTGCCTCAAAATGGTGATGAATATAAACTGCAGCAATCAGTTCTCTGGAGAAAAAAAAACAAAAAAACAGTGACTGTCCAGTAAACCCTTGATTATCCAAAATAAAAGAGCCAAAGGCTTATCCAGGTAATGGCTGTGTCCAGATAATGGACTTCTCCCCTGGCCCCTCTGTGTACATAACCTAACTTTGAAAGCCATTGTAAAAGACCACTACAGTACATCGTACAGCACTTGTTCCTGTTGTTTAACACTACCCTATCTGGTCAAGCAGACCTATAAAATGCAGCCAAGCAGTTACCATGGTCAAGCAGACCCATCACCCACAGAAGAGGAATCACCACTGCAGGGTATAAAACATCTGCACAAGAAAAATTCAGGGAGTGCACAAAACAAAATGGTAAAATTGAATAAAAACATGATAAAATAATATAAAATCATGGTACAGTACAGTAAGGTAGAATAAAATCAATGTCAGCACTCACAATTCAACCATTCCACATAAATCTTACCCAGGATCTCCCACTTCTCCAGAGTCAGCACTACCCTCTTCCTATTTCCTGGTGGAGGGGCCATCTTCACACACTCTAGGTAAAGGCATGCAAGGAATAGAAAGGCTGAAGCAGGTGGAGAACAGCCTCAAAAGCTACCATGTGCACCACCATAACAACTGTCCTAGAGGAGCTGATCACTACACTGTTGCTGCACAGGAACTGAGAACTACCAAGGGGGTCTCTTGCAGATGCTGGGTGAACTACCTTGCCAGACAGGGTGGTACCACCGGGCTGTTCTCAACCGACCGGGCAAAATGTTCATGCGGCCATAATTTCCACCTGGACACATGCAGTTTTTCCAAATAAAATTGTAAAATTTACAAATAATGGTTTCAAACAGCCAGATCACAGCATCCAAGTAGTGGATTGTCCAGGTAATGGACATCTGGATAAGAGTGGGATTCCTGTGCATATATGCTAGAAGTAACCATCCATTCTACTAGCTGAATAGGGACCCTGGGAGATAAGAAAAATTGGAGGGGGGGGGGGAATCTAACACAATAAAATGCTGCTGGTCGTGTTAATCATATTTGGAGGGTCAAATTTCAACTACTTTTTTTTTTTTTTAAATAGCGACAGGAGGGTGCTGGGGTCCACACAAAAGCTCACCGCGGCCTGGGTGTGGACTGTGGTCCGCCAGTTGAGTACCATGGATCTGTGATGTATCATCCATCATCTGTCTCCACCAACCTTCATCTGCAGTCATCATCATCCATTGCACACAAGCATACCCCGATAATCCGGTGCACCGTTAACCAACAATTCGCTAGACTGAACAAAAGAAATGGGGGAACATTCCCACATTCCAAACGGCCATCGATTCACTAGTCCGAACACTCCACCCCTTCCTAGGTTTGAAATGAGCACATCTGAACAGGATGTGGTGGTGCACACAGCTCTCCCTGTCCTCCCTCCATCTTCTCTCTTCTCCTCTCTTCTGTCCTTCATCCCCAACCACACTCAGCACTGCTAGGCATGTCTTCTTCTCCATTCCCCCCCACCCCAACCCCTGGTTGTCACTCTCCCCATACCCTCCCCCTCCCTCACCCCCATTTGTCTCCCACGTGCATGTGTGTATGTGTGTGTGTGTATGTGTGTGAGTGTGTGTGTTTGTGTTTGTGCATGTGCATGCATGGATGTGTGTGAGAGAGAGAGAGAGAGAGACTGGGATGGGGGGTAGTAGGGCAGTTTGGCTGTCTTGTCTCCCTCCCATTTCCCCTGCTCTCCCCCACCCCAGCTTGTCTCTCTCCCCCTCCCCCCACTCTCCTTGAACTACGCCTTCCTGGCCCGCTCATCCACTCTCCTACTCTCGCTGCGTCTGTTGGCCTGAATACCTTCCGGCATGTGATGTGTGATGTCTCATTTTTTAGCAGTAGCATTGTTTATGAGGATAATAACATTACCTATAGTGTTTCTTTGTCAGACTATTGATTGATTAAGGTATATGAGAGTTTGGGTTTGGGCCTGGAACGCATCTCTGGCTTTTCTTCAGTATCTTGTCTGGAAAATTGCTTCGATATCTGACATACTCATTGTCCGAAGACTCCCACTGGCATACAACACTGCCAGATATCGAGTTAGGCCCGTATATTTCATTTGTCATCCACCATCTTTAATTATCATCTGTTGTTATCAGCTACTACCATAATTATCAGTGCTTTCTTATATAAGGCAACAGAAATGTGTTTCGCTCCCACCTCACTGAGCTTGATATACATTCCTCACCCATTCACTGGAAGAGTACTAGTTACACCTGACCATGTGTCAGTGCCCTCTGTTGAGGAAAAGGCCAGATACTCACTTGTCCCCTCCCCCCAACCCAACTGCCACCTTTGAAATGGTTAAGCTGCCATCTAATGAGGAATGAAGTTGAGGGATGCCAGTTTTGTCAGAATGGTGCTGGAATGGCTGGTCCCCTCCCCCCCCTTTTTTTCTCTCTCTCTCATCACACCCACTGCAGCATATATGACCACACATAAACACCCTCACATTGTTGTGTAGATACTGTGCATACATGCACATTCTCTACACATATCCTGTACTGTATAAATATGACACATTCACTGGATACACAGTTTCACTGACCATCACACCTACTGCAGCTCTGATGACCATACACAAAGATCCCCCCTTGCATTACTGTGTTGAAAATATGCTTACATGCACATTCTCAACACATTTCCCACATGATGTATTCACCCAACACAGTTTGACAGACCATCAAGCCCACTACAACACCAGTGACCACACACACACACACACACACACACACACACACACAC
>JAGKTI010032643.1:0-11857 GCA_018397915.1 Birgus latro
GACAGGGGAATGGTGAGGAAGAGGGAGTGAGAGAGGGGGAAGAGGAAAGAAAGCAGGTGCCGGTTAAGAGTATTTAGGACCTGAGGTTAATTCTGTTTAGAGGCCCTTCTAACACCGTACAAAACACACACAAATTCATACACATACCTACCTACCAATCTGCCTACATAAAGTATATACACATACATACATACACTAATAAACTATTGTCAGATATCCTGCTTTTACTGACTATAAAAATAATTTGCCATCGTATTGCACCACTATCAGGCACATTCATAAGCCTTACAAATATTATGTATGCATGTGCGAGTGTGTATATATGTATGTAGGTACAGTATGTATGATGTTCATTTATTTATTTTTTTCTATTTACGTACTTATTTTATTTGCTTATTTATTAATCTATTATTTTTATTCACTGAGGCCCCCATAAGTTTGAGGTTAACTTCTTCAGTCTCATAAGCCATCATGTAATTCCGCCATTGAAAGCAAGGGGAACGAAGGAATAGAAAAAGGGTGGTAACAGAGAGGAATACTTGGGTGTCAAGCGCAGGGCCAGGAAGGAGGTGTACAAGGCAAAATCTGAGTCTCAGAGATTTCTACAGGATAACCTAAAAACTAGTAGCGCTGAAAGGAAGAATATGGTTTTAAGATGGCAAATCAGATGAAAAGGAAAGACAGTGATATTACAAGTGAGCAGTATGTGAAGAATGACGAAGGAAAGGTAGTGGCGGAGAGTGAGGATATTAAACATGTCTGGAGAGTGTATTAAAACCAGTTGCTGAATGAAGAGTTCGGAACAGGAAATGTTTGAAGCCAGCTGATCTAATGTCTGGCCCTTGGCCTTTGATTGATGCTGCTGCTGTGGGCAGGGCAATAGGCAAAATGCAGTTGGGTTGACTGTTGAGATTTTGAAGGCCTCATGAGATAAAGGGGTGGGTTTAATTACTGATTTAGTAAATTCGTTTATATAAGAGTGCGTTCTCCTAGATGGCTGGCTGAAGAGTATGATTCTAAATAAGTACAAAAGGAAGGGGTATGCCCTGGAAAGAGGAAATAAAAGAGGCATTATACTTTTGGACCAGATAACGAAGGTAATGGAGAGGGCCGTACAAGGCATGAAAAGAAAAGAAGTGAATATTGATGAGATGAAGTTTGGGGTTTATGCTAGGCAAGGTCACCATTGATACCACATTCATTGTTCGACGTCCTCGGGAAAAATATATAGGAAAGAAAAGGTAGCCGTACTGTTTTTGTTGATGTGGAAAAGGTCTTCGACATAGTCCCTAGGGAGATAGTGAAGTGGGCAGTGAGAAAGCTAGGGGTCGAGGAATGGCTGCTTAGAGTGATTATGGCTACGAACCGTTCACACTCAGGTGTTAGTGAATGGAGACTGAGAGATGAGAATTCCGAATGATGGCGTGCATCAGGAGTCAGCCTTGAAACCCTTATTGTTTGTCATTATGCTTACAGCGCTCCCATGCGACTTCAGAAATGGACTCCTACGGGAGATGTGTGCTGATTTGGTGTTGACTGCAAAGAATGAAAGGGAGGCAAAGAAAAGATTTAGGGAATGGAGAGACGGGATGGGGCACAAGGGTTTGAGAGTAAATGTGGATAAAGCAAAGTGATATCTAGGGATTTGGGTGGTACTGTTAAAGCAGATGGAGTGAGCAGTTTGCCACAAGAATGTGGGAGGTAACTCCATCTTGTGCAGTGTTTGTGGTAAGTGAGTGCGTAAGAGATGTAATGGTATTAGAGGTAGACTGCGAAATACAGCTAATTTTGTGTGTGCAGTGTGTCAAACAGAGCATGTAGAGATTGTCAGGCATGAAAGGATTCAGCTTGCTGAAGAGTCTCTGGAGAGCTTGGAGGAGTTTTTTATTTGGAGGACATGTTAAGTGCTGGACGTGGGACTGGAGCTCTTGGGCTAATGTAAGGAGTGGCAGGGGGGAAGGTCAAGGAGCCATTGCCTCTCCTAACACTGGGAGGGCTCTCTCTCCGTGCTAAAGAATCTTTGTATGCAGCATGTTTTAGGAGTGTAATGATGCGAGAGGCAGACCAAAAATGACCTACAACGACATATCGTGCAGTGTGACCTCAGGGATAATGGACTAAATAGGGACGCTGCCAGAGATCGAGAAGAGTGGAGAACCGCCATTAGGTGACCAAGGGCAATGCATGCAAACATGTTTGAACCTTCATAAACGATGCCATACGATTTCTTTACTTATTTACTGATCAGTCTCATTAGTCTTCACGTAAATCTGCCACTGAATAAGGGGAGGGAGAGTGAAGAGGAAATAGTGCAGAGAAGAGAGAGAGAAAGAGAGGGGGGGGACGGAAAGAGGGAAATTTTCAGGGGCAGAGAATGAAGAAAAATGCATGGAAAGGGGATGCAGTGTGGGTTAACTGGAGAGGGTAAAATGGGGGAAGGAAAGAAGACAAACGAAGAGGCAGGAAAGGGCAATTGGTACGGGGTGATAAAGACAGAAGGGGAGAGAAAGAGAGAGGATGGGGAGGGATATATTTATTCATGCAAAGCGGGGAAAAAAGACAGCAAGTGTTAAAGAATCCGGTATAATTAACCCTAGGATAATTAAAATCAAGGCCCGTCCATATCGAGATGCATGTGCTATGGAGTTCAAACCACTGGAGAACGCAGGCATACAGAATTACAAAGAGTAGCCGTCGAATCTTGAATCAGAGATATGGATAATAAATGGGTAAAAATGCATTGCTTGACAGGTGCTGCATGCCCACAATTATGGGGGAGGGATGTAGGAAAGCAGCCTAGAGGTACAACCACCATTGAGCACATTCATATTAAACAGAGAAATGGACCACTGCAGGGAAGACAGAGAGGCTGAAGGCAGGCAGTATGAGGGGGCAATATGATATGGAAAGCCTTTAACACCACCCTGTATGTAATGAACCCTACCAAAACAATCGCCCTAAATTTCCACAGAAAAATTTTGGGCTTTGCGACAAATATGGGTAAATATTGCCCTTCTACAAACTCAGCAACTAGGCAAGGCTAAAGAAAATACGGAATTAGATCAGCACAACTGAGGGATGTGCAGGCTCCGAGATGAATGAAATGTGCCCATTCCATGATAGGTGCAGAGATATTCAAAAGAATATTGAGAGATGATGAAGGATTGCCTTGTGTTTTCAAAAATTAATATTGTTATGGAAGATGTTGGCAGGTTCAAATGTCGAGGAAATGAGTTTTCAGTGCAATGAAAATAACAAGGATTCACTTAACTAAATCGTTGATAAGAAGGAAGTGCCAAAAGCAAGGTATGCCATAACCTCAACCAATAATTGTTGAAATAAATGAAGTGACGGAATCTATGAGCAGGAGGTACGAAAGTGAAGGGTGGAGTCATCAGAGCATGAACAGATACTATGAACAAACTCATGTTATTGCTGAGCCGGAGGCAGAAAGCTGGTGAGAGGATAAAACCCTCAGGAAGACCATTACAATAGTAATCGCTTTGGAGGAACTGTTGCCTTCAATAAGGGCAGCTACAGAATGATCTGAACGGTACTAATGAAGGCATGGACAGAATGACAGAAACAGCACTAGGACAGTCTAGAAAAGGCAAATCTGTGCCAGGCATGACAAAAGCTTTGTGATGTCACGTGCAACGGCAAAGGTTACTCCAACAATCCAAGAAAAATATGAGACCAGTTAATGGAGCATCCCTGACGGAACTCACACTGACGGTCAGAAAGATGACTATGAGAAGAAAGGGTCTTCATAATCTTCCCACAGCACTGAGGATAAACACCAAGATCTTAGACGTGTAAGAGATTAAAGAATCTGGGTTTTATTTAGAAGGCTAAGAAAGGTCACCAGTCCTCTCGTTGGCTGGATGAAACCAACAGGACAGACGACACAAGGACCATACATTTTCTTACCATTAAATTATGAGAGGGGAAAACGTACAGTACATTTATTAAATTAAGCTTTATAATACGCTTCAAGAGATGGAAGGATGAGACACATGAACATGATAATGATGATAAGGATAACAGCAATGACGATGACGACGAAGATGAGAATGAAGATGAGGATGAATATGCAGTTGATAGTGATGATGATAATGATGGTGGTGTTGCAGTTGATGGCGTGTGTTAAATGTGTAAAGGTCAGTTTATATTACGTGTGTATTTCCCCTCCGGCCACACCTCCAGTAATCGGTAAAGTGTATTCGTAGTATAACGTAGGTAAAGTGTAGTGTAGCCATAGCGAAGTGTAGCGTAGTGTAGTATATACATAGTGTTGTGTGGCCATAGTGAAATGCAGCCACAGTGTAGTGTGTTGTGGTGTGGACATAGTGTAGTGCAGCCATTCTGTACTGTGAGGTACTATAAGCAGAGTTTAGTGTGGCCATTGTGTAGTGTAACCCTAATGTAGTGTTGCCATAGTGTAGTGTAGACGAAGTATTGTATAGGCATAGTATAGTGTAGCAATAGTGTCGTGTTGCCACAGTGTAGTTTCGCTGTAATGCAGCGTTGCCATAATGTAGTGTAGGTATAGTGTAGTGTTGCCATAAAGTAGTGTAGCTATAAAATAGTGTAGGCATAGTGTAGTGTTGCCATAGTGTAGCGTTGCCTTAGTGTTGTGTAGCCACTGTGTAGTGTAGCCTCTGTGTGGTGTATATGGCGGTAAAATACAGTGTTTTCTACTTTAATTTACGTGAAATATCAAGTCGGACTTTTACGACGACAAAAAAAAAAGGCAGAAAAACACCAACTGACGCCATGGTATCTGAGTCGCTGCTATATTTCGAGATATTAAAACACCAGAGAAAAAATAACTCCCAATCGAATAAGTCGCCGATAAAAATAACAGCGAAAAAATACGAACACAAGAAAAAGGAATAAAAATGAGATTACTAATAGTGCTGTTTGGTGATTTTTGTGTCGGGGAAAACAGTATTTGTATTTAGTATTTTATATGTATGTTTTGTGCCTTTTTTAGTACAGTCAAGGTAGCAAAGATGGAAGTTTTTTTTTTCTTTCGTCGTTGCCATTATCATCACATTCATTATCATTATCATTATCGTCGAATTTGTTATCTTGATCGTCATCCTCATAATAATTGGGTTATCGTCATCATAGTCATCGTTCTCCTTCTCCTCCCCCTAATTACTGTTATACTGTGGCGAGGATGTGGATGTGACAGGAAGCGTTAGGAGAAATACACTGACGTGGTTTGGCCATGTGAAGAGGATGGACAGTGAGAGACTGACGAGGAAAGTGTATGTAAGTGAGATGGAGGGGGGAAGAGGGAGTGGGAGGCCAAGGATGAGATGGAGGAATGGAGTGGAGAGGTATATGAAAGAAGGGGGTGTGAACTGGGAGCAGGGCAATGAAATGGCGGGGAACAGGGCGACATGGAGGTGCTTTGTTTGTGACCACCCTTTATGGGATTAAGACGTCTGGCAATAGACAGATAATTATTATCATTGTTACTATTATTACTATTATTAGTAGTAGTAGTAACAGTAGTAGTAGGAGTAGTATAATTATTGTTGTTATTATTATTATTATTATTAATATTATGATTATTATGGTAATCCTCGGCAGCAGCAGCAACAGCATCGAAATCATCACCTTCATTCTTCTCTTCATCGTCCTGCCCCTTCGAATCTTTGTTTACTTCTTTTACTAACCCCATTTATTTACTCTCTTCTTACAACAATTTAGTGCTTTTATTTAGCTTTGGGACGATCTATTGCAGCGTACGGATTAATGAAGGCTGGATTTAACCCCACCAGTCTGAAAAATTTGTGTCCCAAAGCTGAGTAAAATTTTCAGTTGAGAGGAAGAATAGAATACAATAAAAGTCATTGTACTGAGACAGAGAGAGAGAGAGAATAACAGCAGCAAGATGAAATGATTGTCTTCATTATGAAACATGGATGGTAATAATAATGATAATATTAATAATAAATATAATTACAATGGAATGGTCTTTCGAGATTTTTTTTTACCCCTACACTTCGAGATAATATAAGGGTCTACTATAAGAAAAAATATGAGCAACACTACGCTTTCCAATCCTCCATCTGACCAAGCACGTACCCCCCAAACCTCTCTGCACAACTAACCCAGCGCATAACGATCCTCCCCCGCCCCCCCCACCCAACCACCCCNCCAACCTCGTAACGGTACTTACCTCCATCCCTTATTTTAAAGGTTGGCCTAAGGAGAACGCCTTGAGGACGCATAACTTGGGCTTTGCAGATTCCTTGCACAGGTTGCATTGAAATCTCTAGTAAAAAAAAAAGATGTTTTAAATACTTTTCATCATTTTCCAACACTCTACTTAAGACCCAGCATTCTACCTATCAGAAGGCACTAGTTCACTGTAAGACACATAACTGAAATTTCATGACTCTATAGTGAATACTTTCTGAATTCTGGCCAGGAAATGAAATCGCCTACTCCCAGCCAGCCGCCCTGCCGCCCACCTCTACAGACAGACACCTATTGATCCCTGTGATAACAACACCCTCCTCTGGCTTTGTCAGGTGGAGGGTAAAAAGGGAGGAGGGTGGGGAAGAGATAAATAGAAGGACCCCATCGTACTCAGGAGATAATGAAGATTGTCTTTTCACCCAGTTTCAGTAACAAGATCCAAAATATCAATGAAATTCGTGTGGTGGTAGGAAAAATAATATGTTAAAGACGTCATCGTATTACTTCATTTAATACGATGTCGGTATTTCTATTTTAAGCGTGCTGCCACCAGATAATCTCCTTCAGCTTAGGACTGAAGTCGGGTAGCTAAGTATAAGAAACCAGAGATGAGATTCTGGAAGATTTGCTCTCAACTCACTACTGTAACTTAGATTTATTTTTCCAAGAAATAAAGACTTCGGAAAATCTGCACGCTCCTCTCTTTGGCTTCCCTGCTAAAACAATCATAGGCTATAAACCCCTGAAAAATTGTCTTTCGTAACCATGATTTCTTTTTGTAGGAGGAAAAGAAGACATAGGAACTAGTTTCCTTGTCTATCCTTGGAAGACAGCCACAACTACGGCAGGGGATCAGTCTTAAGTGTGTTTGTGAACTCATTCCCAGCTTCATAACCACCTTTGAGAGGAGTGATTTTCCACTACCGTAACACAACATCTGGCATAAGCAAAACGCATAAAAAGTACTGAAGTACTTGTGTGAGCATATGAGGCGTCCTTAGACTTTTTTTTTTATGTGTCCGACTCTGGGCATAAGCTTCACAGCCTGCTATCAAGCCCCAGCAGTCTCCTACATACCAGCACCTCTACATGTCACCTGAACCACCTTATGTAGGTAAATCCTTGCGGTGTGACTGACTGACCTGGCCGATTCTGCAGATGTACGCACATTATAAAAGTGTCAATGCAATGAAGAAGTTAACGGGATACAAAGGGTTTAAGAATATGACGACGATAATTTATCTTTATCAGTTATTATAAAAATGCAACAGTGGTAAAAAAAAAGTGACGGTCAGCATAAAGCTAATAAAAACTAAAGCTTGGAGGATTACCATCATCATCATCATCTTTCCTTTCCTTTCCACTGAGCTAGGATGGGACAGGGTTCCAAAGGAAGAAAGATACAAAAAAGTCTATTGCTATCACACTAGCGTGAATTTCTGAAATGGAAGAACTGTAGCCTACCAATATCTGCAGGAGAAATGTGCGTTTATCTGACCAGTCGAGCATGGCGGTCGCCCAAGGAGGATGGGAAGCTGGTGACAGGAAGAGCTGGAGCTCCAGTTTCATCAGCCCTTGGGACTTGTTCCTGACCATCCCCCATTTCTGAACTTTTTCAGTGTTTCAGTAACACAGACAGTAGGCCTGCATACTTTCTAATACAAGTTTCTCTAACTGTCAACACCAAACTACATCCAAACTGCACACTGCACTTCCTTTTCAAAATTCAACCAAAATGGAGTCGTTTAACCAAGTCTCGGAGTCCCCAGGAGAGGTGGGGGGGGGCATAAATACCCCCACCATCCGTCATTTTCCCGGTGACGACCCAGCGAGATACCTGGAACCACTCTCTGACTAACTTCATTTCTGCAAAATTCGCGGCCTTTCCACTAATTTCCTGTTGAGCATCACCTCTCCTCCTCTATACCTCACCTTCTCTTCCTTAATGAGACTCATTTTTCTGAGGTAACTGATAGCAAACCCTTCCCTGTATCCTACTAAAGGTGGTTGTTGCATATGTATGCAACGACTTATCTTGCTGTAGTGTTCCTGAACTTGATTCTTCTGAATTCTCCACTCTCTAGCATCGGTTTTCCTGTCGTTCTCTGACTAAATATACAGTATCTGTGCTGTTTACCGATCCTCTAATTTTACTGAGTATGAAAAATTCTTTGACTCTCTTACTTCTACGACACATCCTATCCATTTCTCATTTCTCTGAAATTTCAATTCTAGGAGATTTCAATTCACCACCACCTTTGGCTCCCTCTCCTTTCACTGATCCACCTGGTGAACAACCCTACATCTTTTCTATCCTTAATGACCCAGAGCAGTTTGCACAATAGCCTACCCGTATCCCTGACTGCCTTGGAGAGAGTTTCAGCATACATACTTGACCTCTTCCTTACAACAGATCCCACTGCTTGCACTGTAAATCTTTCCTCTCTGTTGGACTTCTCCGCTCACAACCTTATCACCTTAACCTGACTTATTGTTCCAGTACGGCCTCCAGACTCTCCAAAGAAACTTCGGTTATGGAAATTTTTAGCGCTGACTGGGATGTCTTCAGGCAGTACTTCTTTAATTTTTCCCAGGAAAGATTTTTTGTTTCTATGGTAATGAGCCATTTGGATATGCCATGCGCATTACAGAGGTCATTCTTTTTTGGCATGGAAGCATACATTCTTTTCTCACATCCTTTGACTAATGAAAAAAAAAAACTTGATTTATTCATGCTTCTTATAATGCTGTCCACAACAAGGAGAAGGTCTACAAAAGGTATCGAAGCCAACCCACCCCTGAGTCTTATCTTTTTTTATGTTTCTGTCCGGAATCATGCTAAGTCTGTTCTTCAATTTGCTAAAAATAATTTCATCTTTACTAAATGCTCTAAACTCTCCAACTCGAAGTCTTCCCGCTCCTTTTCGCACCTTACCAAAAACCTTTCCAACAACTTTACTTCATCATTATTCCCTTCTCTTTTCCACTCTGATGGCTCTGTAGCTATTACTCCTACTGATAAAGCAGAACTCTTCACTCAGACTTTCTCCTCCAATTCCACCTTAGATGATGCCGGTGCTGTCTCTCCATCTCTTCCCTCCTCTGACTTGCTCATGGCTGACATTAAAATTTCTTCAATCGATGTATTTTCTGCCATCACTGGCCTCAATACTAATAAGGTATATGGGCCTGATGGGGTCCCTCCTGCTGTCCTCAAGAACTGTGCTGCTGTGCATACACCGTTCTTAGGTAAACAATTTTGTCATTGTCTATCAACTTGTACCTTTCCTTCTTGCTGGAAGTTTGCTCTCATTCAACCTGTCCCAATGAAGGGTGACCATTCCCAGCCCTCTAACTATCGCCCAATTGCTTTAACATCCTGCATTTCAAAAGTTTCCGAGTCTATTCTTAACAAAAGAAAATTTTAATGATCTTTCCTATCACAACCTTCTTTCTGATAATCAATATGGGTTCCGCCAGGGACGCTCCACTGGTGATCTTCTCACCTGCCTTTCAGACTCCTGGTCATCCTCGTTTCGGGACTAGCAAAAGCTTTGCCATTGCACTTGACATCTCAAGGGCTTTCGATCGAGTCTGGCATAAATCTCTAATTTCCAAACCACCCTGTTACGATTTCTATCCTTCTATCTGTGCAATCACCTCTAGCTTCCTTTCTGGTCGTTCTATAGCTGCTGTTGTAGACGGCCAACTTTCTTCTCCTACAGCTATCAGTAGTGGTGTTCCTCAGGGCTCTGTCCCACCACCAGCTCTCTTCCTTTTATTCATCAATAACCTTCTAAGCTGTACATGTAACCCTATCCACTCATAAGCTGATTACTCCACCCTTCACCTTTCCAGTCGCTTCCTGCAGCGTCCATCATGAGCAGTTGCTTCAAAAGATGAGGCTATGGCACACCTACAGTATTTTCTGATTTGTGTCATATCTCTGACTGGGGAAAAACTAACTTCGTTTTTAATGCATCAAAAACTAAGTTCTTACATCTATCAACCCAACAAAATCTTCCACAGGAATATTTAACAATATTCATCATGCATAATCTTTAAACATACTTGAGGTTTCATTTTCTCTGGAGTTATCTTGAAATGAATGTATTACCTCTCTTGTAAAATCTGCATCCATGAGACTGGGTGTGCTAAGCCGACTCCGTACTTTCTTTACCCCTTCACAGTTGTTGACTTTATACACGGGTTTTATTCGCTCCTGGTTAGAGTACAACTCTAATGTGTGGGGGGCTCTCCACACACAACTCTTCTCAACAGCATGAGGTCAAAGGCTTTTCGTCTCATTAACTCTCCTCCTCTTATTGGCTTCCTTCAACCTCTGTCTCTTCGCCGCACTGTTGCATCTTTATCTCTTTTCTATCACTATTTCAATTGTCACTGCTCCTCTGAACTGTCTGCTTGCATCCTTCCACCACTCCGGTGGGTACGTAGCACCCGTCTAGCAAGAAACTCTCATCCCTTTTCTGTCCAACTCTTTAACGCAAGAGTTAACCACTACTCCCAGTCCAACATGTATGCAACAGGTCAGCTCTGGAACTCTCCCTCTCTCTTTTTGTCTGTTTTTCCTAGTGCCTACGATCTCCAGTGTTTCAAACGCAGTGTGTCCAGGCATCTCGAAATAAATGGATCTTCAATTTGGCTTTTTTATATATACATACTGTTTTCAAGGAACGGTTTGTGGGCTCGTAGCCACTGGTTCCTTTTTTGCTGCATTAGAAAAAATATTATTATTATTATTATTATTATTATCACTACTATTGCTAATACTACTACTACTAATACTAATTCTGCTACTTCCAATACTACTACTACTGCTGCTACTACTACCACCAGTACTACTACTATTACTATTACTATTACTACTACTACGACTACTAAATAATAATAATAAAGTACTATTGCTGTTCTTTCTACTACTACTACTACTACTACTACTACTGTTATAATAATAATAATAATAATAATAATAATAGTAACACTGGAACTACAGTTCTTTCTCATACACGTAAAACTATAACACTGCCTCACAAAGAGTGACTACAGGTAAAATGTGTATGTATCTGCCTAAGTAAAAAAGAGTATTGCTACCATCAAGAGTGCAGGGAGGAAAAAAAGCTGTATCCACAAAAAATGAAAAATGTCTGTGTACTTCAGTATTTAATGTCGAGTGTGAAGTGTACATTATGGTGAAACATGTTATACGAGAATTTTATTTCTCTCTTCACGCACACACACACACACACACACACACACACACACACACACGCACATTTATATCACTACACTCCAAAGTAGAGAACTAGTCCCCCTTCTCAATCCCCTCCCCTCTTCCCACCGTCTTTACTTCCCTTCATCCCCAGCCTACGAACACAAACACAGGATCACAGTACTTACCAAGCCGAATCCCTGGCCAAACACAGACACTTGAACACAGGGGGACTTTGATATCAGAGTCAAGTAGAGGAATTTACTCGCATTGCTTAGTTCCAGTCCCTGCACTGTGACTTGCTTTTGTGTGTGTGTGTGTGTGTGTGTGTGTGTGTGTGTGTGTGTGTGTGTGTGTGTGTGTGTGTGTGTGTGTAAGAGAGAGAGAGAGAGGGAGAGAGAGAGAGAG
>JAGKTI010032646.1:0-11857 GCA_018397915.1 Birgus latro
TATATGTGGAATAACTGAAACTAAATGGTGAGGTGAGAGTGTGAGAATGGGAGTATGGATGGGGTATATGCGCGGGAGTAGATGAGAATGAGAGGGCGAAAGAAGGAGTGTCTATTGCTGTGAGCAGCAGATGGAAGGAGAATGTAAGAGAGTATGGATCAGTTGGGTCAAGGATTGTGTGGGTAAGAGTGAAAGTTGGACTACAAATGTGGGCAGTTGCGTGCGTGTATTCGCCAACGCAAGATTGTGTAAGTAGGGTGAGAGAAGAGTTTTGGACAAATGTGGAAGCCTGCTTGGAAAAGTTTGAAAGGAATGAGAGTGTTTCTGACTGGAGATATGAATGGAAGATTAGGGAATGAGAAGGTGGATGGAGTGGTTGGTGAGTGAGGTGTGCCTGCAGAGATGGATGAGAATGGCAGTGCTTTAGTGGACATTTGTGCCGGGAGGGGGTTGGTGTTATCTAATACACTCTTCAAGCACAAAATGATCCATAGGTATACATGGTGAGTGGTGAGAAGGGTGGGCGGTGGAATGAATGAATGGAAGGCAATGATTGACTATGTGTGTGTGGATGAAAGGATAAGATGTGTAATGGATGCAAGAGTATATAGAGGTTGGGGGAGTGGACTTTCTGACCACCACTTGGTGGTGGCCAGAATCAGAATCCAAACATGACGGAGGAAGAGAAGAAGGGAAGGACAGGAGGAGGTATTTGTTACACAGAGGGTAGAAAAGTTACAAGAGGATGGAATAAAGGCTGAATATAAAAGGGGAGTGGAGGAGCAATTGGGTAAATATAGATTGGAGCAGATAGGGGATGTGGAAGGTGTGTGCAAGATATTCACAGAAGAAATCTGTGAGGCAGTGTGTGAAGTGAAGAGAAGACGAAAGGGGGTTCAGGGAACAGCATGGTGGACTGAAGAGGTGAGAGAGGCTGTGGCACAAAAGAAGAAAGCATATAATGAATGGATGAGGAACAGGGCCTTTGAAGAAGCTGAGAGACGGACAAGAGAGTTATATGTAGAGAGGAGGAGAGAGGTGAAAAGATTAGTAAGAGAAAGTAAGAAGAGAGCGGATGAGGAATTTGGAAGGAATTTGAGTGCAAAGTGGAGGAAATGTAAGAAAATGTTCTGGAAGGAGGTAAAGAGAGCTAGACAGGGTGCCAACGAAGTCAGTGGGGGTGTGAAAGATAAAAATGGTAGTTTATTAGTGGAGAAGGGAGAAAAAGTAAACAGATGAAGAGAACACTAATGAACTGTTGAACATAGAGAATGAAAGTAATACAAGTATAAGTGGCTGGGGAATGGCAGAGAGAAGGAGGGTTGTGAGAAGAGAGGAAGAAATCAGTAGGATGAAAGTGGTGGAAGCAATGAAGAAAGTTAAAATGGGGAAAGCTCCAGGAATTGATGGAGTGTGTGATGAAATGCTGAAGTATGGGGGAGAGATAGTACTGTAATAGAATGGATGTGGAAGGTGTGCAGATTGGCTTGGGAGGAGGGTACAGTCCCGGAGGATTGGAAGTCAGGTATAATTATTCCTCTGTACAAAGGAAAAGGGGAAAAAGCAGTATGTGGTAATCACAGGGGCATTTGCCTTCTCAGTGTAATAGGAAAAGTATATGGTAGGATACTTATTGACAGAGTTAGGGAAATAACAGAGGAATTAGTTGGAGAAGAACAAGGAGGTTTTAGGAAGGGAAGAGGCTGTGTAAACCAGATATTGATTCTTAGATCCTTAGTGGAAAAGTTTCTAGAGAAGGGAAAGAAGTTGTATGCAGCCTTCATGGATCTGGAGAAAGCATATGACAGGGTGGATAGACAAGGATTGTGGAAAGTATTAAGAATATATGGAGTGAATGGGAAGTTGTTGAAGGCAGTGAAGAGTATGTATGAGGGTGCTAAGGCTGCAGTGCGTGTGGATGGCAAACTGAGTGAATCTTTCCATTTGAAGGTTGGATTGAAACAAGGATGTGTCATGTCTCCATGGTTGTTCAATTTGTACATGGATGGGGTTATAAAAGAGATACAAAGTCAGGCAGTGGGTGTTGGAGCGGCCCTAGTGAGAGAGGGCAGTGTTTGGAAACTCCTTGTACTGTTGTTTGCACACGATACTGTGTTGTTGAGCGAAGACAAAGGGGAGCTGCAAGGCTTAGTAGATGAGTTTGGCAGAGTGTGTAAGAAACGGAATCTAAAGGTGAATGTAGGGAAGAGTAAAGTGATGGTCTTCGAGAGAAGTGAAGTCAGTGAATGTACAGTGAGATTGGATGGGGAGGATATGGAGAATGTGAGTGCATTTAAGTACTTGGGTAGTGTGATGAGTAAGGATGGAAGTCTGGAGGGTGAAGTGCTCGAAAGGGTGCAGCAAGGAAGGAAGGTTGCCTGTTCGTTGAAAGCAGTGATACGAAATGGAGGTGAGCATGGAAGTGAAAAAGTTGTACATGACAGTATTGTGATACCAACTCTAACATATGGAAGTGAAGCTTGGACCCTGTTGGAAGGATAGAAGTCAAGAGTGAGAGCAGTGGAAATGAGTTATTTGAGAGGAGCATGTGGAGTCACATGGAGAGACAGACTAACAAATGAGGAAGTGAAGGAGTGTTGTGGTGTGGATGTGGACGTGATGGGAAGCGTTAGGAGAAACACGTTAAGGTGGTTTGGGCATGTGGAGAGGATGGAGAGTGAAAGACTGACAAGGAGAGTGTATGTGAGTAAGGTGGAGGGGGCGAGAGGGAGGGGGAGGCCGAGGATGAGATGTAGGGATGGAGTGGAGAGGTACATGAGAGAGGGGTGTGTGAGTTGGGGGCGGGGTAGTGAAATGGTGGGGGACAGAGCGACATGGAGGCGATTTGTTGGTGGGCACCTTGTGCGGGATTGAGGCATCTGGCAATAGATAGATAGATAGAATCATCATCATCATCATCATCATCATCATCATCATCATCATCCTGATGTCCTTTCCCACCCTAGGCCACAGTGAGGAGTAGCAATGTCCAGACGGCCCACGTTTGTCGAATCCAATGGGCCATGCTTCCATTCACTTATCATTCAAGCCCCCGGAATCCTGGCTTTATCTGATGCGCCAAAATCTTTCACCACATTCTGTAGCTTCACATAAACATATCCGATTATAGTCAATCCGAACACTCTTGCGTTAAAGAGGGATGCCAAATCGATAATTGTGCACTTCTTCTCATAACATTCATCCAGCCAGCTTGTTTTCTTGTCAGTCCCCTAGCCTCACCGACTTCCATACCTCTCTTCCTTACACACTCATCCACCATATCCCTCCACCTTCTTCTTGGCCTGCCTCGCCTCCTCCCTTCTTCATAGTCGCTCAGATATACCTTTTTCACCACTCTATTGCTATCCATTCTCTCCACATGACCATACCGTCTCAGTACACTCTCTTTGATTCTGGTGCCTGCAGACTTCCTCACTCCACATCGTATACAAACCACATTATTTCGTATCCTGTTTACTCTCTGTTCTCCAAATACTGTACTGTACATTCCTTTGCAGTCCCATCTCCACTGCTCTCACTCTTGACCTTTTCATTTTCATGCCACACCATAGTCTGACATCCATATGTTTAAGTTGGCACTACCTCTCCTTCATGTAAGCCTTGTGTAGCTGCAACACTCAAGCCTCTGTTTCTTATCAAGGCCTTCATTGCACCAGCTACTTTCTTTCCTGGTCACTTTACTTTCCACATCTTTTGCACATTTTCCTTTCTTTTCTGTCACTGTACCCAGGTATTTGAACTCTCCAATTCCAGACTCTCTCACTGTAACATCACACTGGGAGTCACTTTCTCTCACAATAACCATCACTGCACTCTCTTCTGCCTTTACTGTCATGTTTGTAGGTAGGCAGATAATTAAACAGACACAGATAAATAGATAGACAGACAGATAGATAGATAATTCCTTCATAAAACATAAGATAAATCTAGAGCTAAATGTGGAAGCCAGTTTGGAAAAAAATACAAATAAATGAAGAAACAAGACACAACGCTCACAGCCATGAGCAAAAATCTGCAATAGTCTACCAAGTTCTTTTCTGGTATTTGCAAGTAGTACTATATCATCAGCATACAACAAATTTGAGATATTCCGTCCATCACCATTCATTACCAACACCATCCCCCTCTCCATTATTCATGTTTTTACTTCTCCCATTACCCCATCCATATATATATTGAACAACCATGGGGACACCAAACATCCTTGTCGCATGCCCACACCAATTATGAACCATTCACTTAGATGCCCATCTACCCTTACACATGTTTCACTACCATCATAAAAACTCTTGACGGCACCTAGCAGCTTACCATCTACACCGTACATGTGCAGAACCTTGCACAATCCTTCTTTGTCTGTTTTGTCGTATGCAGTTTCCAGACCCATGAATGCCATAAACATCTTATAGTCCTTCTCACCATCCTTCTCCACTATCTGTCGTACTGCAAATATTTGAGCCACACATCCTCTGCCACTCCTAAAGCCACCCTGTTCATCACTCACCAGGATTGCTGATATCTCTCATACTTTCTCTGTAATAATTCTTCCATATACCTTACCTACCACACTCAATAAGCTTGTGCCACGATAATTCTTGCACTCACTTCGCCCACCTTTGTTTTTTTACAGGGGTACAATCACAGCCATTTTCTACTCTTCTGGTACGGTTTCACTCATCCGTGCCTTCTTACATATCTCTAACAAGCACTTCATTCTGCTCTTTCCACTACACTTAATCATCTCTGCATACTCCTCATCAACCCCAACTGTTTTCCCATTTTCAGCCGCTTCACGGCATTCTTCACCCTTTTTTTTTTTTTATGTGTCCGACTTCTGGGCATAGGCTTCACAGCCTGCTATCAAGGCCCAGCAGTCCTCCTACATACCAACACCTCTACATGATGCGAGTGTCACGTTTCCTATCATTGCATTCCTTCTCTGCACACCCCCAAAACCAGTCATGTTTACAGCTGCTCTGCACTTTCTATTCCCATTCATCAGGCTTTCAAAATATTCTTTCCATCTGGTCTTTACTTCATCCCCATGGGTTAATAATCTACCACTTACATCCTTCACACATGCATTTCTTTCTGCTGTCACTTCTACATTTCTGCACCTCTTTCCTGAATAACTTCCTATTTTCAGAGTAATTTGCATTCATTTTTCATCCTAGATCATCATTTACCTCCTTCTTTTTCCTGTTCACTAGTCTCTACATGCTTCTTGCTCTCAGTATATTCAGTTCTTATTTCAATTGAACCCCTGTCCTGTAACCACTCTAGCCACTTCTTCCTCTTTTCCTCCACAGCACTATTAACCTCTTCATCCCACCATGCCGTACCTTTCTTCTTTGTTGTTACTCTTGTCACACCACACACTGAAATAGCATTCCTCACTGAGCAATCCCTATATCCATTCCACAGGCTGTCCAGATCCATTTCATTCCAGTTCACAGATTCTAACTCCCCCTCCTACATTGGTCCTGTATTCATCTTCTGTTTCCTTGATCCTCAGCTTCTCGACTTTCAGTCTTTCTCCCTGGCTGCCTCTCTCTCTCTCCTGGTCCACCTCACTCCTTTCAGCTTGATCTTGCATACCACAATCATATGATCTGACAGACCTCCACATCGTCCTCTCACAGCCCTCGTATCAGCAACCATTCCCAGCGATGACTTCTCTACAAGCACATAATCAGGCTCCTTTCAACACGATCCCCATTCCCTCTGTACTATGTATGTTTATGTGCATCTTTGTTGGAAATGCAAGTTACAAATGCACAGCCACCTTTCCTGGCATATCCTTCAGTTGCTTTCCATTATAATTTTCTCCTGGCACTCCATTACAACCCATTATGTCATCCTCAGGACCAGTGCCTGCTCTTCCATTCATATTGCCCATTACGATCACTTTATAGCTCCTGGGGATTTCTCCCACTTCTTCATCCAGCTCATCCCAAAACCTGTCTTTCTTTCTTTCTCACTCCTTTCATCACACGGTGCATATGCTACAATCACAACCACTTTTACCTCACCATAACGGACTAATTGGGGCCCAAGTCATTCCGAACAAAGCGAAATTTTGATAAAAGTGACATCTGGACTTCCCCCTGCCAACCCAGACTTTTTCCGATATATCAGACATTAGTCCGGATCGCACCGATGGTTTTTTAAATTGTTTTTACAACCATTGGAGTACCATACTGTATGATAAATTCACTACAATAATCAAATGGTATAATATACAGTAATTACTCTACTATCCGGACGACCACTATCCGGTTACATCACTATTCGGACATCGTGGGCTGTTGGCTGAAACCCCAAATTTGCAAAAAAAACGAAAAAATCTGATTTTTTCCAACCGTGTCAGTTTGAATTTCCTGTGCGCGCCGACTAGCTTCCTTCCCTCCCAGTCCCCCTCCTACTAGTTCTGGCTCAACTCCCGTGAACAGTGGACGGCTGTCCGATCATTTGCGGTATTTTCGTTCTTGTTTAAATAATCAAAAGTCACAGTGCTAAGGTTTAAGTGTAGTTAAACATTGGATTACTGGACATGCTTCAAGAGCAATTATGACCACTGTAAAAATCTTAGAGGTGGGGGTAAACAAGGAGTAAACAACAATCATGGATATGTAAGTAAACATTGTCAACTGCTAAATATTTTCCATAATCACTTCTAAATCCTCATTCTCTCATTACATTTTATTTACTTCATGCTTTGTGTCCCATATTTGAGTGCACAGGCTGTGAAAGAGATGATTTTCTCAGTGATTACCATGTCTCTTACATATGTTCACTATCTAGTCAACTGGTGAACATTTTTGCCCTACACACCTCTAAATCATAATTTTTATGGTTACATTTTATTCACTTCATGCTTTGTGTCCCATATTTGAGTGCATAGGCTGTGAAAAGGTGATTTTCTCAGTAATAATCATCTCTTCCTTACATTCATTATGTAGTCAGCTGGCAAACATCCCTACCTTACTCACATCAGAATCATCATTTTGGGGTTAAAATTCATTTAATTCATGCTGTGTGCCAATTATTTATGTGAATGGGGTCTTAAATAAGTGAAATGCTTGTCCGATAGGGAGGTAGGTAGGTGGTTTTCTGATTTAGGTTAGGTTAGGTTAGGGTCAAGAATGAGCGGTGCTGTTGGTGAACAGTGAACACCTTTGCCATACCAAACTCATTTTCTGGTAACAATTTATTTATTTGATGCTTTGTATCCCATATTTTAGTGCATAACATATGAGAAATGATGATTTTCATAGTGATTGCCATGTCCGATACTTACTTAACTAACCTGCCAACTCGTGAACACCCCTGCCTTACCGCAAATTCATCATTTTTGGGTTAAAATTCTATTAATTCATGCTTTGTGCCAATTATTTATGTGAATGTGGTCTTAATTAAGTGCTATGCATGTCCGGTAGGGAGGTAGGTAGGTGGTTTTCTGATTTAGGTTAGGTTAGGTTAGGGTCAAGAATGACCGGTGCTGTTGGTAAACAGTGAATACCTTTGCCATACCGAACTCTTTTTCTGGTAACAGTTTATTTATTTGATGCTTTGTATCCCATATTTTAGTGCATAAGATGTGAGAAATGGTGATTTTCATAGTGATTGCTATGTCCGATACTTATTTACACTAAGCTGCCAACTCATGAACATCTATGCCTTACTTGCCTCAAAATCATCATTTTTGGGTTAAAATTTAATGAATTCATGCTTTGTGTCCATTATTTAATGCATATGGTGTGAGAAAGGGTGATTTTCATAGTGATTTCCATGTCTGATACTTACTTACACTTGCTGGCAAGTTGAGAGCACCTATGCCTTACTCACCTCTAAATCATCATTTTTTGGTTAAAATTCAGTTAATTCATGCTTTGTGTGCATTATTTATGTGAAAGGGGACTTAAATAAGTGCTATGCATGTCCGGTAGGGAGGTAGGTAGGTGGTTTTCTGATTTAGGTTAGGTTAGGTTAGGGTCATGAATGACCAGTGCTGGAGCCTCAGGGCCACTATCCAGACAAGACCACTGTCCGGTCATGACTTTGGCTCTGTTACGTCGGATAGTAGAGGGATTACTGTATATATAATAATACTGTACTGTACACTGATAAACATGTCTTTTATTTACCTTATTTTGATGAAGTGGTCAATTTTTTCTATATATAGGAACTTAGTCCGGTAGCTCTTCATTTCCAGTAAAAGCAAATTCTGGTATATTGAAGGCTGTTATATCAAGGTTTTACTGTAGTTTCTAATGGCTTTGAGGATGCAAAGATTAGACCCTACTGAAGGAGTTAATTCCAGGTGTGGAGACCACTGACTCCACCCCCTAGCCTCAGAACTCCTTTCCTCAAACCCATCGTAGGTTTCTCTGTGGTATTGTACATGTTTCTCCCATATCATGCCCTTTTCTTCACTTTCTGTTGATTTTAACCATGTCCATGTGTATTTCTGATACTGTAACAGTATGTTCTGGTATGTATTTAATTGGTCTAAATTCTTGTGCTGTACCTTAAAAGGGAAAATCTGGGCATGCACTTGAGATGCCTGGTGCCATTGAGGATAAATCCAATATGTTCTTTGCTTTCATTATTGCACAGTTTTACCATGCTCCATGCTTGGTACCAAATATGTGCGATAACCAAGGGTTCACTGTACAGTATTTTTCTGCATTTATTTTTCAGCATACATTTACCAAAATGTATTTTGTGTTGGTATTTTCCATCATATGTTTTATTCATTCCAGCATTGAATCCCCGTCATTGCCCACACAGCAGCAATGTAAGTGTAGTGTCGTCATAGCTGTTAGCTTATGGTGCTTTGTCAAGGTGTACAGGCAGTCCTCATTATAAATCAGGGATGTGGCCAAAAGTATCTCAATTTCTAACATAAAACTGATACTATAACTTAGGGGAAACTGGCCAATCAAACTTAATTGACACCTTTTCTGTAATTAACTGAGGTGGAGGGGTGGGGTGAAGAGGTACCGTATATGAAGAAGAATGGTGAGAGTTGGAGGGAAGGTAGTGTGGGGGCAGAGGACAGGGTGACACTGATGAGAGTTGGTTGTGGCCAACCCCTCTGAGATTAGGGTATCTGAAATTGGATAGATATTTGTAGATATACCACTTATTACAAAAAAAAAAAAAAAAAAAAACTGACAATGAGGACTTAATGTACTTAAAGAAGAAAAGCTTTAGCCAGCCAAACAAGTCTGTTTTAATCCATACCTTCCTTCCCACACAGTTGTTGCAACAGTAACCATGCTTTTCTTTCTAAAGAAGGCATTGCTGGTATATATCTGACTGTTACATTTATTATGATCAAGCTGCTGCTTACACTGTTGGTTTGTTTCTGTACTGGTGTTGTTCTGATATAGCTAATATTTTTGTCATAGCAGCTGTCTTCTAGCAATCAGTCTGTATGTCTGTTTAACTGTCTAACTTGTCTATAGCCAAACACCGTAATCCTAGAGGAGATGGGCGCAGATATACCACCGTCTTGTCGCCGTTTCTTACAGTCAGAAAATCTAAATTAACTGCCTCAAAATCCTTGACCTAGTTGTTGCAATAATGTTCCACATTAACTTTATAAGTGGCTTTGGAGATTTTGTAACACTTAATTCTGTTGATTTATCCTACACATTACAACCAAGTGTCTCTATACCATTGTAAACTGAGCTGAATTTGGACTCATTGCAAATTAGGGCATTTACAGTTAAAAGTTTATTGGATATCTCACATACAATATAACTAAACCAAAAGCTGTGTACTTAGGTTCATTCATGATGATTTTCTCATATTACCATGGCAGTGTCTTAGTTTTAAGTATTGTCTGAGTATTAGGAAAAAAAATTATTATTGAATGCATCTTTTCTTGTAGAATTCCATAAACTGTTAAACTTGCAGCTGAGAGGATCAGGAGCACCTGAAAGTAATTACCTATGCAATCATTCTCATTGGTGGTTAGGTTGAAGATAACAGTGAACAAGTGGCAGTATCTGTATTTTCTGCATGCTTAATTGTGTATTTCTGTCTATAGCCAGACACCTCAGTCCCGTAAGAGGTGGCCACAAACAAATCGCCTGCATGTTGCCCAGTCCCCTGCCATTTCACTGCCCTCCCCCAGTTCACACACCCCTCTTTCATATACCTGTCCACTACATCCCTCCATCTCATCCATGGTCTCCCCCTCTATCTCTACCTCCACCTCACTAACATCTATCTATCTATCTATTGCCAGACCTTGATCCCGAATGGGGTGGCCACAAACAAATCGCCTCCATGTCACTCTGTCTCCTGCCATTTCACTACCACGCTCCCAACTCTCACCTCCCTCTCTCATATACCTCTCCACTCCATCCCTCCATCTCATCTTCGGCCTCCCCCTCCCCCTCGCCCCCTCCACCTCACTCACATACACTCTTCTCGTCAGTCTTTCACTCTCCTTCCTCTCCACATGCCCAAACCACCTTAACATGTTTCTCCTAACGCTTCCCATCACGTCCTCAAGCACACCACAACGCTCCTTCACTTCCTCATTTGTTAGTCTGTCTCTCCATGTGACTCCACATGCTCCTCTCAAATAACTCGTTTCCACTGCTCTCACTCTTGACTTCTGTCCTTCCAACAGGGTCCAAGCTTCACTTCCATATGTCAGAGTTGGTATCACAATACTGTCATGTAACAACTTTTTCACTTCCATGCTCACCTCCCTGTTTCTTATCACTGCTTTCAACGAACCAGCAACCTTCCTTCCCTGCTGCACCTTTTCGAGCACTTCTCCCTGCAGACTTCCATCCTTACTTATCACACTGCCCAAGTACTTAAATTCACTCACATTCTCCATATCCTTCCCATCCAATCTCACTGTACATTCACTGGCTTCACTTCTCTCGAAGATCATCACTTTACTCTTCTCCACATTCACCTTTATATTCTGTTTTTTACACACTCTCCCAAACTCATCTACCAAGCCTTGCAGCTCCCCTTCGTCTTCACTCAACAACACAGTATCATCTGCAAACAACAGTACAGGGAGTTTCCAAAGACTGCCCTCTCACTAGGGCCGCTTCACCATCCACTGCCCGACCATGTATCTCTTTTATAACCCCATCCATATACAGATTGAACAACCATGGAGACATGACACATCCTTCTTTCAATCCAACCTTCAAATGGAAAGATTCACTCAGTTTGCCATCCACACGCACTGCAGCCTTAGCACCCTCATACATACTCTTCACTGCCTTCAACAACTTCCCATTCACTCCATATATTCTTAATACCTTCCACAAACCTTGTCTATCCACCCTGTCATATGCTTTCTCCAGGTCCATGAAGGCTGCATACAACTTCTTGCCCTTCTCTAGAAACTTTTCCACTACGGATCTAAGAATGAATATCTGGTCTACACAACCTCTTCCCTTCCTAAAACCTCCTTGTTCTTCTCCAACTAATTCCTCAGCAATTTCCCTAACTCTGTCAATAAGTATCCTACCATATACTTTTCCTATTACACTGAGAAGGCAAATGCCCCTATGATTACCGCACACTGCTTTTTCCCCTTTTCCTTGGTACAGAGGAATAATTATACCTGACTTCCAATCCTCTGGGACTCTACCCTCCTCCCAAGCCAATCTGCACGCCTTCCACATCCATTCTATTACTATCTCTCCCCCATGCTTCAGCATTTCACCACACACTCCATCAATTCCTGGGGCTTTCCCCATTTTAACTTTCTTCATTGCTTCCACCACTTCCATCCTGGAGATTTCTTCCTCTCTTCTCACAACCCTCCTTCTCCCTGCCATTCCCC